>MU160390.1:48083-83964 GCA_015888305.1 Antheraea pernyi | reverse complement strand
CACGAGTGCGGCGCTGTCGAAGATACCGCGCAGCACACTCTGTCTCAGTGTGCTGCGTGGGGGGTGCAGCGCCGCAGTCTGGCGGCGGTCGTAGGAACGGACTTGTCGCTGCCGAGCGTGGTTTCGGCCATGCTCAGCAGCGAACAGGCTTGGCGAGCGATGGCCTCCTTTTGCGAGGAGGTCGTTTCGCAGAAGGAGGAGGCGGAGAGGGCCCGCGAGGCAGACCCGCTGAGTGGTCGTCTCTGCCAAAGAAGGTCAGGCAGGAGGAGAAGGCGCTTCGCCCAACTCCTCCTGCCACCGTAGCCGGACCTGAGGGAACGGGCCGGGGGGCCCATCTCCTCATAGCACAGGTCCGGCGGACGAGGGGGGGCAGCCGGTGTGTACCCGGTCTGTCCCTCTATAGGTAGGAACCCGGCGGTCACCTTCCGCCGGGCGGACCGTGGGGGCGGCTCTACAAGGTTGATTAGCTTGCACGATCCCTTGCCGCCCCCACAAAACGGTCTGTCGGTACACCGTGGGGTTTTAGTCCGTGCGACTCGGACATAACCCACCCTCTCCCCCGGGAGGGTGGGGTATCCATAAGGGATTTCCCCACGTTAAAAAAAAAATGTTTAAGATAGAATGGGCTACGTTTCATGGAGAACAGACACGCCTGAGTTTTGGTAGCGTTAAACTTAACAAGGTTGGAATAGATAAAGGTTCATAATACTACTGATATTATTAAAAATTGACCGCGTCAGGTTTTATTGTCTTTATAATGGCGAGTGTTATGGAGAGTTGTTTGACCTTATCCCATCTTCTCCTTTCCAATATAGAATTATGCGGGCGGGTACGCGTCTCCACAGATTCACAGTAGCGACCATCCCGGTGAGAAAGAAGAAGTTCGAAAATTCAGCCGATAGAAGGATCCGGTTAAGAACCCTAGTACGTGCTTTTGCTTAGATTACGAAGACAACTCAATGTGTAAATTGACTTCTGTTCGCAGTTATACAAAAAAAATGCATGAGGTGTCACGAAGGATCACCTAAGATGAACTGCTTCTAATCGGTCTCCATCGATCTCGATCTCAACAGGCATCGTTACAATTTTTTTTTAATTATCTATTAAATATATAATGTAATATGATAAAAGAAATAAGCAAACTGGCTTATTAAAATAATTACTACTTGTATATAATTACTAGTAATTCAGTGGTCGAAATGCAACCATAATAGAGGGTGCACTTTTTTTGTTTACGTATTAATTTATAGATATTATCTATATTATAAAAATATAGAATATTCTAGATCATGAAGTATGAGAAATAGAGAAGTAAAGAAAAAAAGAACAATTTCAATTATTTTTCTTGATAACATTAAAACTGGTTTATGTCTACAAAAAGAAAAAGAACAAAATCGGTAGAGAAATAGAGAGGGAAGACGTACTTAACTGTTTTGTATCTACCTATTTATAAATTACGTAGCAATATGTAGCAGAAACAAAAGAAGAAATCAATATAAAATATTATTGATACTTGTTAGGAAAAAAATGTTTTCCTATGAAATATAAATAGTAATGTTCCATCAAAGGAGATAACTGAATTAGTGTTAATCTATATATATATAAGAGATTCCCACCTATATATTGACTCATCACGATATCTCTGGAACCATAAGGCGTAGCGACTTGAAATATGGTAGGAATATTCCTTTCGCCGAGTAGAGGTCAGCTAAGAACGGATTTTACGAAATTCAACCCCCAAGAGGGGTTGCGGGGTCGTTAATAAAAAAAAACACATTTTAAAACTACAGCTCTTATAGGTATGAAACTTAGTCAGGATATTCTTTTTGGCATGTTTGAATTTACTAAAAAATAATTTTATGATATTCCACCCCCAGAGGGCTGTGCGGGGGCGTTAAAAATAAAAATAAAAATGATTTTTCCAATCTATAGCTCTTGGAACTCTGAAACTTGACCAAAATATTTCTTTTGGCATGTTTGAATTTACTAAGTACTAATTTTATGATATTTAATCCAAAGAGGATAGAGCGGGGGCGTTAAAAATAAAAAATAAATTGTTTTTTCCAATCTATAGCTTTTGGAACTCTGAAACTTGGCCAGAATATTTCTTTTGGCATGTTTGAATTTACTAAGAACTAATTTTATGATATTTAATCCCAAGAGGGTTGGGCGGAGGCGTTAAAAATTTTAAAAAAATGTGTGAGGGTGGTACATAGTAGATTAAAGTTCCAGGTATGTTGCTGATGATAAATCCCATCTCATTCGATATACTATTCGTATTCACATATCTAATGTACACGTTACATGTTACAGTAGATGGCGTAATGTAAGATTGTAAGTAGGTGTGTAAATTAAAGAAATGCTTTATCAAAAACATTTGTAACTATGACACCATAGTTACATACATTTTAAAAAACGCGTCCGGAGTCGCGGGGGACAGCTAGTATTATAATAAATGTAATTATTTATTTATTGCTGTTATTTCACTGGTAATAAATAAAAACTATATTTTACGTGTCACAGTTACTGTAACCGTAGCTGAATTTATTTCGGTCTACTACAAGTGGTTGTAATATTGATTCGGTACAGAGATAAGCGTTCGATTCGTTAGTTCAATGGTTTTCAATGGTTTTTTAGTGGACTATCCCTCATCCTTTGACAGACATATAGCATCCTAAAGTTATATATAACGAGTCTCAATCGATCATAACAGATCACTACACTTTAGTAGTAAGTAACTTGTACAACCTTGAAGTATTGAAACACTACAATTTACCAATCGATTAATTGTATTTGTAAGTCAGAATAAAGTTTTGTCATTTTTGCTACTAAACATCGCTACGTTTGAGATTGACAGTTCTTATAGTGACTTCGTTGACGATGTGTCCTACCAAATTCATCTGCTGGTCGTGAGTAAAACAATATTGGATTACAGAATTCCAAAACTGATCGGATTTCTCACAATTTATATCAGAGGTCAATAATATCTTCTATTTTAACATATAATTCAAAAACTTGTACGTTACAAACATATTATAAAAGGTTATATATTCTTTTCATTGTCTTTTAGGTTCTTTGTAACACTAGATGGAGCTTGCTGACGCAACCCCTAGATACCCCGGCGTGGGTTGTCATGGAGTTTTAGTCGGTTAAAGTCACCGAAAGGTACCGGCAGCTGCGTTTCAGCCTCCCTTCCCGGCCTGACAGTCCATGAAGGATTTACTCTCCACGTTAAAAAAAAAGAAAATATTCTTTGTAGCTCGAGAACTATTTAATCATATAAAATAAATTATGTTAGATCATATATAGACTCCCAGACTAGATTTTAGTATATTATTTGATACATGACTTAATATAAGGATAATAGTTTATTAATTCGACAAAAAAATTACCTCCAGTACGTTCGATTAGAATACTTTACATAAACCTTTAACTTTATAAAAACTCTTTACTTTGTTATTACGAACAGACACTTAATTTAATTTTATTTAGGTCTATTAAGAATACAACAATTTTATGTTGTTATTGTGATACGAAAATACTATATTAGAGGTTGCATTGTTTACTTCGTATACAAGAGGTGGTTAGCAAGGACTACGAGTTCGTGATGATATCTGGAGTACCTCAAGGTTCTATTTTAGGTTTATTTTTATATAAAGAATATTATTGACTATAAATATTAAATACTCAAACATGATAATATATGCTGATGATATAAAATTATTTAAGGTTATTTGTGACTTAAATGACGATTTACATAGTGATTTTGATTTTGATTTTCTAAATATAGTAATAAGTTATCATAAGGTAGGTATTTTAAATGTAAGGATATAACTTTTAGTAAAACAAATAGGTTTATCATTTCTAAATGATTTGTAGAAACTAACTTATGACAATTTTTATCTGGGTATAACTATCGATTTTATATTACTTATGAATAAATAGCATTGTACGATTCCTTGCCGCCCCAAAAATAACGTTCTGTCGGTACACCGTGGGGTTTTGGTCCGTGCGAGTCGGACTTAACCCACCCTCTCCCCTGGGAGGGTGGCGTATCCATAAGGGATGTCCTCGCGTTAATAAAAAAAGGCCTTAAGAAGGCGCTTATAAACATCGAAACTGCTAATGGTTCGGAAAACAACCCAGTCATAATGAAGAACCAGCGAGAAACGGGTTTATCTTTTTAACATACATATATTTATTAACATAATAATCGTTTTTAGTGGCTGCACAGAAAGAGGTGTCAATTCCGGATATCACCATCGTTCATATACAACAACAACAGTTCATATCCACCCTATAATATCCTTTTAATATCAAAACCCGCTCGAAATGGTCCTAACAGCCTATGAATTAAAATAAATGAATTAAAAATATTGGGAAGTGCAGGGTGTTTGCATTGTATTCTATATTTTTATAAGGAAAAGATAGATCTGAAAATTAATAAATTCTCGACAATTTCGGAAATATTAAAAAAATTTGAGCAATTTCGTAATTATTTATTTTTAGAGCTGCACTTTGTATGAGTCTCTTAAAACATGATAGACTAACATAATATTTTCGTAAGAGACCGCAAAAATAAAATACTCTATTTTTTTGGACCACCCCAATAAACACTTTATAACTGTATCATGTATAAAATAATACAAAGAAACGTTATACATAAGTCTGTCATTATGTCAAATACCGTGAATGAATGAATGAATTTGAATGAACCGTTTAACTATATGGTGACACACTTATAATAGTAAGCATTACAGCATTGATATTCTGTAATATAATGACAACCTCATGAACGGATCAATCAAAAACGAATCAAAATTACAACTTAATATTAAAGCATTTAAGTTTTCTCGTTTTATTTCTCAAATTATGGTCCCTAAATACACACATACGCCTTTTCTTCACATTGTTGTGGATTGGAATTCCTTTTACAAAATCTATAAATAATTACAGAAAACCAAAGAAATTTACTATTATTGGGTATGTAGAAAATTGTGCTGCCTTAGTCTAAATAAGCGTCATATACGCAGTGTGTCATGAGTGTTGCGCTGAGCCTGACACCGGCCATACTATTTAAGTATGTGTGGGAGGAACAACGCCATATTCTGATGGCGACGGTGGGGGTTGATCTCTCGCTGCTCTGAGTGGTGAAAGTCATGCTAGGCTGTGAGAGGGGGCGTAATAGTACCGCCATATAGTTTTAGTAAATCTAATCCATACAAAAATGATTTCTAAATCTAATGAATTTTTCAAACACATATTATTAACTAGCTATGCTCGCGGCTACGTCCGCGTGTAATTTCAAGTATAAAGACGGTGATTAACAAAAACATTGGTAAATAATCAGACTTTATGACAACAATTCGGTTTTTCGAGACGCAACGTGGCACAACAGCATCTGGTTGTTACACTAAGACACGCGGTTATTTTTAACCGACTTCGAAAAAGGAGGAGGTTACTACGTTCGGTTGTGTGTATTTTTTTTTATGTATGTTAATCGATATCTCCGTCATTTATGAACCGATTTTAATGATTCCTTTTTTATTTGAATCGATTATATTCAGAGGTGGTCCCATATAGATTTGAAGAAAATATTCAACCCCTAAGGGGGTGAAAAATCGTTTATTTGATTTTTACCCACTTCATATTTACGTATTTTCGTGAAATTGTAACCGATTTATTAAACCCATTAGAAACCAGATATATTTATGAACACTAAAAATGGAGAAATAAAAAAAAAAATCCAAAAAAAAATTAACCGCCTTCGATGTGAAACACAAATAAGGCACTCAAAAGCGAAAAATAACTGAATAATTAAATTAACCTAATTAAATAAAAATATTGATATTCGCGCTACCGAATAATATATTTGAAGTCGATGCCAACCTACAGTTCAAATTTGTTGCAGGTAATAAAATATGTATACTATACAGATATCCATCATGAGACACCAGAGTGGACCAAAACTTTGTATGTAGATGATATGAATGTATACCATACTTTGTATTAAATTGTTCTATTCTTTCACAATAATTACATTTTCTTTAGAAATTTCATTTTGTAAGAAAAAAGTTTAGTTTCTTATGTATCTTAGTTTCTACTAAAGATATTATTTTAAAAATAAAATACAACGTTATAATGTGAAGAACCATCCTAAAATTTAAATTTATTGCTTTAATGGCCTATAAGACATTACAATGAAGAACATATATTAGATAGTCATATACACTCATCAAAGAAGTCTAAGCAACATGTACTAATTTAAATTTTAGGATGGTTCTTAGACTTTTTTGATGAGTGTATATGACTATCTAATATATGTTCTTCATTGTAATGTCTTATAGGCCATTAAAGTAATAAAATGATAAATTTATCGCCATCTATGAATTGTTGCGAAAAAATAATATTCTTATTATAGTGCTTCAACACATTCACGTGAAAATAAAAGAATTCGGATTATTTTTATTATCATTCGATCTTTTTTCTTTTTTTTTTTTAATTTTGTCTTTGGCCTCTGTGGTAAATTCCACAATTCCGCCAGTGTCAAGTATATTGAGAACAACTCCAACGATAATACAAGAACAAAAGATTTGAAGTTGATTTTAACCACCACCATTTATGTCTAACATAGACCCAAAGAACAATACACCATTGGGATTAGTAAGTTCCTAAACAACTAAGTTAGTAAATAAATACCATATACGTATACATATATATATCTAGTACAGGTAAGTCAAATGCAACAATTAATTAGAGCTCAATTTTATTCAAATTAATATATTTACACATAAGGGTAATAAAAGGAGTGAAGGAAAGGGAGAGGAGGAATTGCATATGGGTGGGACGGGGTATCTCCTGGGGGAGTATATCGCATGATATATCTATAATACATAGATCATTTTATTGACGAAGATGTTACTTTACGTAATACATCGTAAAAAATTATAGTTGACGTTACCTTGCACTTCCACCTGCAATTGATTGGTCGTCAACAAGGAACGTTTGATTTTATTTGCACGACGTGTATCTGAAAAACAAGCAGACACAGACACACAAAAAAGCAATAAAAATGTCTTCTGTCGTTGATTCTCAGGCCTCACAGAGTATATATATATTTTTTTGTTTTTTTTTTATGTCACCGGTGGTAAACGAACAGGTGGGTCACCTGATGTTAAGTGATCACCACCGTCCATAGACACTAACAACACCAGAGGAGTCGCAATCGCGTTGCCACCCTTTGGGAAGAAGGATTTGGTGCAGGAGAGGAAGAGACAGAGAAGAGGGGAGGGGAGGTGGGTCTCCGGCGCTCTCACTGACCGAACAAAACGCAATAATGCAAGCACTATTACTTCACGTCGGTTTTCTATGAGAGGGTGGTACTACCCCGGGCGAGCCGACCCATTCGTGCTGAAACCATTAATAGCTTCAGCGTGGTTCTACCACCATATATTTTCTTGGGTATACTTAATATACACATTTAATCTTATTATTTTATTATATGTATAGATTGTACATAAAGAAAGTTGGCACGATCCACTTGTTGCTCCCTTTCACTGGCAAGTACACGGCACCATGTGATATGTGTGGTTAATCACACGGCATTGTAATTTGACCGCTCAAATTCTATCGGTCATTACATGGTTTATACTGTAGGGGCATGTGAATATCGTGACCGGGTAATATGTAGATCTTTCAAAATTAGTGGTGATTTTTTTTTTCATGTGTTATTATTTATTTAGAAGTCGAACCAAGCATATTTTATATTGAAATAAAACACATTACTGCTGACTCATTAAAATAATATGAAGCTATTGCACTATATACAATATTATACTATATTATAGTAGTTTCGGTAACCCACACTATTATAAATAAATAAAACGAAAATAAAAACGCTTCAGTTGCGCAGAGACATTGCCTCACTGAGCGTGTTCTACCGTCTGTATCATGGCGAGTGTTCTGAAGAGCTATTTAATTTAATCCCTTCCTCTCCTTTTCATACCCGAACCACGCGCGCTGGGCTTCGGAGCCATAGTTTTACGGTAAATCCTATCTGGGCACGAACTATAAAGTTCGCAACTCCTTATCTCTGCCGAACCGTGAAGTTGTGGAACAATCTCCCGGCCAGTGTGTTCCCTCCTTCCTATAATATGGGGTCCTTGAAGCGTAACGTGAAGAGACTTTTATGCAGGCCGGCATGACAGCGGCGACCGGTCTCTCGCGTGTCTTTCGGTAGTTGCCATTGTTTTTAGATTATACTGTGCTCACCATCAGGCACAATACAGTCACTTTGCCGTGCTCCGATAAAAAAAAAAAACAATTTAATCTAAATCTTTTTCGTGGAACCTTTTTTCGGTTAAAGGGCTCATCCCACGCGATTATGATACATAATATATTATGCTTAAATCAAGATTAACAACTTTATTTAATTTAATTCATGTTTCAGATCTTATATTAACAAAGTTTCAAAGGAGATGTTAAGGCGCTTTGGAATTATACGAAATCTAAGAAGTATACCAAAATTTATTTACCAAAAAAAATGTTTTATAGGCCCATGAATGCTAAGAATGGTAAAAGTATAACTGAATTATTTGCAAATTACTTTGCAACTATCGATAATACTAGTTCTTTCCATGCATATACTTCTGATTTTCCAGAATCGTCTAACTGTATAGCTTCAATGAATATAACGGATAGTGATGTGAAATTAGCCCTTAAATCCATTGATATCAACAAAGGAGTGGACCTAGATAGTATCCCGCCAATTATGATTCACAATCGGGCAGACTATCTCATAGAACTGCTGGTTCTCCTCTTCAGAAAAAGTATTAAGGACGCGCTCTATTTTTTTCGAGGTTCAATTTTGGCATCGAATCCTACTAGACACGTACAGCTCACGCACACAGACACGACAGCTGATAACCGGAGGATTATACCGCACTTTAAACGACTTTGATACTTTTATAAAAAATATTACAATACTTTCTTATTATTGATGTTCTACTTTTTGTTATATTTGATGCCATAGTCCCAAAATAAATTATGATTTCTCAAGGTCATTCTACGTCAACAACAGTATAAGCCTAAATATGTATACGTAACATACACAAACATTGAATTTGTGCTCAAATATTTAGCCTTAGTGCCCGATCAAGTTATAATTTCTCAATATTCTCATGAGGGGTAGTATTGTGGTAACTGTATCATAGTCTAGATAATAACTAGAAACATTAAGTTTTTGCTTAGATATTTAGTCTCCCAGTGTAAGAGCAAAGATTCAATTTTTTAAAGTTTGATTAAGACAGCGTTTATGATAACTGAATCTTAGTATAGACAATAGTTGGAAACATCGAGTTTGCACTCAAAGGATTAGGTCGTAGTGTCAGCTAAATATTTCATGTGAGCTATTTCGTGATAAAAGAATTTTAATATTGATAATAGCTAGAAACAGTTTGCGCTCCGAGGTTGAGTCTTGTCGTATCAGATGAGAGTAACATTTCTCATAGACCAAGTGAGTAGCTGTATCATGATAACATAATTTTAGTACTGATCGCTAATCGCTAGAAACATCAACTTTGCAATCAGAGGTCTAGTCACATAGAGTCAGATCAACGTTTCATTTTGTGGAACAGATGAGTAGCTGTATCATGATAACTGAACTTTAGTATTCATAGTAGCTACAAACATCAGGTTTGGGTTCAAATGTTTAGTCTCACAGTATCGGATGACAGTTTTATTTATCATGGGCTAGATGCGTATCTTTGTCGTGATATGAACATTTTTGTATAGTATAGAGTAGCTAGAAATATAGAGTTTACGCTGAAAAGTATCATAGTGTCTGGTTAATGTTTAATTTCTTATGGGCTAGGTGAGGTAACTCAATGTTTGTAGCTAATATTTATATGTCCTAAAATTCATTTATAATGATATCATTATAAATGAATTTTAGGACATATAAATATTAGCTACAAACATTGAGTTACCTCACCTAGCCCATAAGAAATTAAACATTAACCAGACACTATGATACTTTTCAGCGTAAACTCTATATTTCTAGCTACTCTATACTATACAAAAATGTTCATATCACGACAAAGATACGCATCTAGCCCATGATAAATAAAACTGTCATCCGATACTGTGAGACTAAACATTTGAACCCAAACCTGATGTTTGTAGCTACTATGAATACTAAAGTTCAGTTATCATGATACAGCTACTCATCTGTTCCACAAAATGAAACGTTGATCTGACTCTATGTGACTAGACCTCTGATTGCAAAGTTGATGTTTCTAGCGATTAGCGATCAGTACTAAAATTATGTTATCATGATACAGCTACTCACTTGGTCTATGAGAAATGTTACTCTCATCTGATACGACAAGACTCAACCTCGGAGCGCAAACTGTTTCTAGCTATTATCAATATTAAAATTCTTTTATCACGAAATAGCTCACATGAAATATTTAGCTGACACTACGACCTAATCCTTTGAGTGCAAACTCGATGTTTCCAACTATTGTCTATACTAAGATTCAGTTATCATAAACGCTGTCTTAATCAAACTTTAAAAAATTGAATCTTTGCTCTTACACTGGGAGACTAAATATCTAAGCAAAAACTTAATGTTTCTAGTTATTATCTAGACTATGATACAGTTACCACAATACTACCCCTCATGAGAATATTGAGAAATTATAACTTGATCGGGCACTAAGGCTAAATATTTGAGCACAAATTCAATGTTTGTGTATGTTACGTATACATATTTAGGCTTATACTGTTGTTGACGTAGAATGACCTTGAGAAATCATAATTTATTTTGGGACTATGGCATCAAATATAACAAAAAGTAGAACATCAATAATAAGAAAGTATTGTAATATTTTTTATAAAAGTATCAAAGTCGTTTAAAGTGCGGTATAATCCTCCGGTTATCAGCTGTCGTGTCTGTGTGCGTGAGCTGTACGTGTCTAGTAGGATTCGATGCCAAAATTGAACCTCGAAAAAAATAGAGCGCGTCCTTAATACTTTTTCTGAAGAGGAGAACCAGCAGTTCTATGAGATAGTCTGCCCGATTGTGAATCATAATTGGCGGGATACTATCTAGGTCCACTCCTTTGTTGATATCAATGGATTTAAGGGCTAATTTCACATCACTATCCGTTATATTCATTGAAGCTATACAGTTAGACGATTCTGGAAAATCAGAAGTATATGCATGGAAAGAACTAGTATTATCGATAGTTGCAAAGTAATTTGCAAATAATTCAGCTATACTTTTACCATTCTTAGCATTCATGGGCCTATAAAACATTTTTTTTGGTAAATAAATTTTGGTATACTTCTTAGATTTCGTATAATTCCAAAGCGCCTTAACATCTCCTTTGAAACTTTGTTAATATAAGATCTGAAACATGAATTAAATTAAATAAAGTTGTTAATCTTGATTTAAGCATAATATATTATGTATCATAATCGCGTGGGATGAGCCCTTTAACCGAAAAAAGGTTCCACGAAAAAGATTTAGATTAAATTGTTTTTTTTTTTATCGGAGCACGGCAAAGTGACTGTATTGTGCCTGATGGTGAGCACAGTATAATCTAAAAACAATGGCAACTACCGAAAGACACGCGAGAGACCGGTCGCCGCTGTCATGCCGGCCTGCATAAAAGTCTCTTCACGTTACGCTTCAAGGACCCCATATTATAGGAAGGAGGGAACACACTGGCCGGGAGATTGTTCCACAACTTCACGGTTCGGCAGAGATAAGGAGTTGCGAACTTTATAGTTCGTGCCCAGATAGGATTTACCGTAAAACTATGGCTCCGAAGCCCAGCGCGCGTGGTTCGGGTATGAAAAGGAGAGGAAGGTATTAAATTAAATAGCTCTTCACAACACTCGCCATGATACAGACGGAAGAACATGCTCAGTGAGGCAATATCTCTGCGCAACTGAAGCGGCTCTATAAATTGTGTAAAGTCTGAATCATTAACAATGCTGACAGCCCGTCTCTGCAACCTGTCTAGGGCATCTAGTAGGTATTTGGCGGAACCGTCCCAGAGGTGCGACCAATATTCCACACAAGGCCGAACTTGTGCCTTATAAAGGAGGTATAACTGATCAGGCGTGAAAAACCGTCTCACCCTATTCAGGATTCCGAGTCTCCGAGATGCAGTGGAGATGACGCTCCCGATGTAATCCCTGAGATTGAGATCGCTGCCAATATTTATACCTAAGATATTGGGGCTGTCTCGCATTGCGAGCGAGACGTTCTGGAGAGCAGGAAGAGGGGTAAATGGAGATGTTTTGCAGGTAAACGCGCACACCTGTGTTTTGTTAGCATTAAACTCGACCAAATTGCTTGCTCCCCATGTTGATATGAGATGCAAGGACCGGTCGAGTTCAATCACAAGATCCTGCCGTCTCTTTTCTGTTTCCCCCCGACTGCAAGAAGGCTTGCTGTAATAGCACCCATGGATGGTGCTGTCATCTGCATAACAATGAATATGGCCTAAAGGCAACATATCATTGATATGCAGAAGAAACAGAGTAGGTGAAAGTACAGAGCCTTGGGGGACTCCAGCATTTACTGACATGAGCTGCGAATCACATCAATCGACAAGGACACGAATTCCATTCGTGGGTCACAAGCTACCCCAGACACATTTCGCCATTTCATCCATCCTGCATTTATTCTATTCCTCACGTCCTTATCAATGCCACCGTCGCTTTGTATCAATGAACCGAGATACCGAAAATTAGATTTATAAAAATTATATATGAAATGAAAGGTAATTAAATATAGAATATAATTAATTCTTTTAGAGTATTCGAAATGCCCTCACCCAATTTGAACACATGCATTTAATAAATCAGAGATATTCGGAGATCAAATTCTTTCCAAATTCACACACACATCAATTTTTTATTTATTCATGCTCTTTGTTATTAAACTAGTGTTATTTTAGAAAATATTGTAGTATCTGTTGAAAACTGATATATAAATACCCAATACGAAAGCACAGTTAAAGGTAATTAATGTAAACAAACGGAAAAAATAAATAATACAAGACTGTAATCTATTATTGGTTTATTTCGAAAATATACATTGATGATAATATGTATACACAATACAAATATAATATAAATGCAATTTTGTCGATATCAAAGTAGTTATTATATATAAAATAGATTGTACTATTGTATGTCGTTAACAAAGTATTGTAAAGTTCTCTTATTATAATTGTACTCTGAATGGGTATATAGTATGTTATGTTTTTATATTGAATGCGTGTGAACATTACATGATTTCTCACTATAGACTTGAAACGATATATAAGGGAAATTATATAAGGGGGGGTGAAGAGAAGGGCAGGGGAGGAGAAGGGAAGGAAGTTTATTCGAGAGGGCACACTCCGATGTGCGTGTTCCTCCCGGCTGCAGTGGATGGTATCAGCACGGGCGTCTCCCCTATCATGATGTTCTTGATGCAGCCGGTGAAGCCTCGTCTAGAGCGGACGCCTCGCACTTTGTGTAAAGGCCGCTCGTGACCACCGATATAGAGAGCGGATCGTGTGTCCGTCGATATGTTCGCTCCTATACCCGGCTTAGAAAAGTGTCCGTCGACGCCCACAGACACCACGTACAGAGATTTTACGACTGAAATACCAAAGATAAAGGTATATTCGTAACGGAATCCCCTTTTGTTTTGTTAAGTTGTCACGCCTACGAAACTTTCGGCTACTGGATATTTTATTACTTATATTATAACTAAAACTAAAAACAAATGGCACGATAACGCACACATACGTAAAGTAATATTGTAACGCCACACTGTCTTAGATAAAATGTGGAAGTCAAATGTATATTCTCAGTGTAGGTGGTGAAAAAGAAATATTTATATGTAGCCTAGATACGGACGGATTGACGTGGCTAGATCAGTTTTAACAAGGCGCTGTCGAAGCGCTTATGATGTCATCGTTTCTTATAGTATATTACTTAGAGAATTAGTTGATCTTATCCCTATATGTATAGTGGTAGCAAGGACTAAAAATAACGCTTGGTTACTCAGTTGACCTCGGTTCGCGAAGAGTCTTGCTAAACTCTTGCACTCGGTGTATTGCAATCGCGACCAGTTCAGACATTACTACTGTCCTACTTCAATCAAATAAAAAAAAACAGGAATTAAATACTTGTGTCGTTACACTTCAAAACGAGTTAAATCTAATTTATCCGTTCCTAATATTTTGCGTTATTTTTCAAGATTTTCAAATTTTGTGCAAGTAACATATGAAGATTATAAACCTAAAAAAAACTAAGAATCTTATGGGTTAATAGTCCGGTGAAGCTGTTAAGACCTTGCATGGTGTATAGCGTAGTCAGTTCGAAAAAAAAAATCTTATGGGTGACAAAATTTGAACTTCGTTCTCGGTATATAAAAACTGAAAATCTTAAAAAAATTATACTACATGTTATATGAACTATTCAAATTAGATTTAGCTCATTTTGAACACAATTATTAAAGCATACTTATTGTACACGAAAGTATTACTTTTTACTTCTACATTCCATAATTGAAATTTGGAAAATCTTAAACCTTCAATATCCGACCTTATATTGTATAATATTAATGGAATTCTGCAATGTAATTTACATTAGAGATAATAACATGAACCATGAAATCCGAGGTGTCACAAAAATTGTTCCAGAAAATTCTAACAAGAACAACCATTCTTTTACGTCGGTAAAGTTAACAGTAGGTTCAAAATCGAAATATACTTTATTTAATTTAGAACGTGAGAATGCGCTTATAAGCGTCAAAGAAGAACCGGCAATAAACTCGATCCGGTTTATCTTTTTAACATACATATATTTAAAATACATTAACGTTTGTACGTTTTAGGGGATGCACAGAGAGGGGCGTTATTTCCAGATCTCACCATCGTTCACAAATCGTCCCACCCTATAATAGCTTTAGACATTAAAACCCGTTTCACATGGTGCTTGAACTCACTGTCCGACAAATCGCTAATGTGTTATGAGACTTTGATATAAAACTTAACACTATTACCTAAAAAACTCCTCTAAGTGAGCCTGAAGCATGGAATGACCAATTTGTTGTTGTTTCTAGTATTTAAATTATATTGGTCTTTTACTTAATCCAACTTATCTAAGGTTTTGCGGACATACAGAATAAATTGCCCTATTAATAACAAGAATAATAATATTGAATGATAACGATTGGTTAATAAACTACCGAGTTCTGAAGAAGAATAATTGATCAATACTGACCGTGAATCTTGTGCCATTTGCCATCGCAGAGGGAATATTTGTTGCCGAGCTTGAAACTGGCTCTGAAGGGCCCATTGCCATTTTCTACATTAGCTACGACCTCGTTCTCCAGCAGTTCCAGCACGAGGTAGTCCTTCTTGCCCTGAACACTCAGCAGAAGTCCGGTAGAGTTTCGAGGTCGGACTTCCATTGCTATCGACACTTCATCTCCCACTTTGAAGTTTTCTAGTAACTGGAAGAAATATATTACATATGAATATTATTACAATATGTAATCGCGCTGTTGGAGGTAACATCGGCTTTGTATGCGGTGACGCATACGTAAGATTGTTTTAAACGCCATCTGTCCGCACATTTCGTAATATATTTAGTTCTATTTTATTTTATTTTTGGCAACCAATCTTCTTGTACATGATTACTGCCATTGTCGAGTAGGTAATAATATTATAGGTTTCTTGTCATCATTTAAATGTTCTAACAAGGGAGGCTCTTGTTAGAATTTTCCAGAGAGGTTTTGTGGCATCTCAGAATACATGCTCCGTAGTGTTGTTTTCCATTAACTTTACTTGTGTAAAATAACCAAATTATTATGTAAAACACCACCAATATCATAAAATATATATTAACCCAAGATTATGAATAAAATATAAAATCCACTATATGACATTCCAAGATCCCGCCAAAAACTCCCTTTACGCTGTTTGAAGTAAAATCAACTGCGTATGCGGTCATATGCATCCGTAAGATTGTTTTAAACGCCATCTATCAGCACATTTTTCGTACTAAATTTTCCCCTGTTTGTACTATAAATGTTTGATATTTATAATGTTGTTAACAAAAGTGTTCTGAACGACATTTTCACTCTGATTTTTTTTTAAGCTTGATAGATTTGATTCTACGACTTTTCCATATCTCGTACTGAAAGGAATCTATTTTATGTACTAGTTAGTGTTCGCCCAGTAGTCGAAATACTAACATAATTCATAAATTTATTAGATTTCTTTTTTTTTAAGTGTCAAATATGTAATATACTTATATTATACGTAAGGAGCGTGAAGCATGACGAATAGAGACTTATAAATAAACTTATTAATATAATAAATATACAAATAAACATATTAATAAAAATCGCCGATAGTAAGATTTATTTCTAATTTTTTTATATTGGTAATACTAAAATTCATTAAGTGCTACTAATTTTTTTTTAAAGAAAACTCTTTTATATATAGCAAAGAAAGAGATACCGAACGACTTTTGCCTATCTATATAATAGGTCTTTACCTCTGAAATTGCCGTTCTGCAGTACTGGCCATTTCACATCAAAATAATTTTTGTTTGGCTAAGAATTCTAATTTCAAATTAATTTTATTTTAAAAACATGGAATTCTTTTTCCAAAAGTAGTCATTTGTTTATTGATTAGTGTTACATTTTCATCGCATTTCAATCTTTTTTGTCATCAAGGATACGTTAAAAATTCGAGTAATTATGGAATATGAGTATGGTCGTGGCAGCAACGAGGCACAAGCGACACGCAACATCAACGACGATTACGGAGCTAACACTACAAACCAACGCACCACTTGTTATTGGTTTGCTCGCTTCTGTTCTGGGAAACGTAAATAAGAATAATTATTATTATATAGATTTTAATAAGACTTAAATAAGAATATCATTATATAGAATTGAATCATTAGTTTGATCATTATGAATAATAGTATATTCTTTGACTTCATAGTTTGGTCATGAAAGGCAAGATGTCGCTGATCTACATGTCAAAACAGATTAGTGAACACATTAGAGATACATAAATAAGGATAATTATATAAAATTGTTGTATAGCTTAAATAACATTAATTTGTTCATACTTTATTATTTTTGTGTTACTTAAATTATTTTACGGAATTATGTATAACTTATATAGATGGGCCTTTAAAAAGGCAAGATGTTGGCGATATCTACGCATTAATATGTAAGAAGTATTGTAAGGCGAAGCTCTGCCCAAATAAATAGTGACTGTATCTACGAAGTGTTGATTGCCATTCCTGACTGCATCGACTCTATACGTGATTAATGTAATACCATATTCTACCGGTGAACCGATTGCCATTACATTTGGTATGTGTAGATATTTCCATGTGGATAATAAATAAATAAATAATTTCTTACAAGAAACAGTATTTACAACAAATAATAACAGACGTGTGAGAAAGTTCAGACACAGCTAGTAGACATAGCTGCTCAATTGCTAATTTCTAAAAGAAACGACACGCCTTTTCTTCTTTCATATAAAATATATATATATATAAACAGATTCTCTAATATTTTATAACCCCTAATAATTCAATACTGTTACTCAGTTTCGTTTGCATATGAATTTGTAGTCTGATTGCCCTGCTACGCCGCTAATTTAAATGATATTGGATGGTTTAAAAGAAAATGACCAAAATTGTATACTACAAACATGGTCGTGGTTACAGCGTGCCTTTATAATGTTGAAATAAATTGAATACTATACCATTACATACAATATAATATTGTATTTCTTCACAAAATTTACATAATCATATCCATCTTTCTTGTTGCTAAAGTTTCTAAACTTCAACACCAGTTTAAAACTAGATTTCCTAAGACATTTATTCTTAACAAATATAAGAATAATAACTCCGAATTCAATTTTATTATTGATTATTATTATATAAGTGATACTCTATTGCATGCATCCAAATACGTAATATGAGTGTAATTAAACGTATTTGAATGTACCACCTCCCTTCCTGTATATCCATATTGTGTTACGCTTTTAATCCTATGAATTCAATTTATCAATTTACTTTCTTTCGTATGGTTTATTTTTAAATCTCGTTTCTATTCTTTGATTTATTGTTATTCGCTTTTTATTTTCACTTTACCGTTTTTACTCACCTTTAAATATCAAATATTCAGATTTTGTAAATTTATAATCTATGTCAAAAAGAATGAGGTTGTATTTTTTACGTTTGTTACCTATTAATTTTGTAGTTTATAAGCCAATTTAGATTTTTTTTTATTCATTGAATATGGATATTTTCCATCAGGATCCATTTTTATTTTGTTAGTATTGGACTTTGGATTTTAAAGATTCATCAGGTAGCTTCCCAAAATCGAACGGAAAACATATAGTAACTAGCTGAATCACGCAACTTTGTCTGGGCCAAATCGGTTACTACCGGTTTCAGTTGTATTTCCTAACGTGAAAAATCTTAAAAACCTAGAACCCGATTGCAGCGACAACTATCATTTCCAATTGTGGATATAAACTATACAGAGATTCACCATGCGCACACCTAGTTGATATGTGAAAATTTTTCTTAAATAGGCCTAGAACCCGTTAGCAGCACCACCTATCAGTTCCAATTGAGATAAAAACTAACTTATATATATTGACGATAAATGTCTTCTCAGTAACCCCTGGGTGGCTCTTACGGCACTCAACTCTCCACCCATTTACTATTCACGTAGGGCCAGCGGCAGCGACAACACAATAATTTTACTGGCTTGTAGTTTTTATTTCGCATTATTTTCTGACCAACTTCATCAATTAACATGCGGTAAAAACTAAAATATATCTTCCTGAAATTTCCCTTTTTGATTTAGCTGTCTGTGTTTATAAGAATTTGTAAATTATACGTATAAGCGTCATCCAAACTTAACATAACAAATACAGAATTAAATGACAAAATAACGTGAGACTTCTCATGAATAACATATGTATGTTTGCCAAATGAAAAGTTTGTCAAAAAAATAGTTTTTTTTCTGGATATGACAATCCTAATCACCTATCCGTATGAAATATACTTTACGACCTATTCTTACGAAATCATAAAAATCGGTCGAGCCATTCCGGAGGAGTTGAACCACGAACACCGTAACACGTGATTGTTATATATTAGATTGAGATATTGGCAGGCTTATCAAAAATCCAAGACTAAGTAGTTAGACCTAATTATGGCCAGAGACCTAGTGGTCCATCTTTATAATCGATTTTTTAGAAAGTCGGTTTTTTTTGTATAATAATAATAAATTTATTATTGCACACACGTTGAAAATATACAAAGTTAGTCATTAGTTTACAATATGTGTACAGTTAGGCGGCCTTATCGCTTAGAGCGATCTCTTCCAGGCAAACCTAAAGAGACATTTTATTTTCATAACTACCGGGTGGCAATATAAATAAACAAAAAAATACAAAATACAAAAACTAGAGATAAAAGTAAAAAAAATAAACAAAAAAAAAGAAATAACGCAATACAATAGTTATATTACGATAGCGAGAGGTAATGCCGGTGGAGATATTTTTTAAATAACGTCACGGATCTTGCCTGCCTAATATCACAAGGGAGTGCGTTTCATAGGCGTACAGCTTGAACCGCAAATGATTTACTATAAAATTTAGTGTGACAGATAGGCAATTTGAGTATATGTTGAGAGCATAGACGGCGTGATGAAGAATCTCTGCAACCTAACATCTCGAATTTATATTGTAGATAGGGAGAGGAATTGGGATTATGAAGAACGTTATACGGAGGGACAGAGTGTGGCTATTTCGTCGGTGCCGAATGGGTAGCCATTTAAGCTTTGAGCGGTATTCAGATACATGATCAAATTTTTTAAGTCCATAAATAAAGCGAATGCATGTATTCTGAAGCCGCTTTTTTTTTTTTTTTTTTGTTATAAGTGGCAAACGATCAGTTGGGTCACCTGCTGTTAAGTGATCACCACTGTCCATGGACACTAACAACACCAGAGGAGTCGCAAGTGCGTTGCCACCCTTTGGGGGGAAAGGATTAGGGGAGGGAGTGGAGGAGAGGGGAGGGGAGGTGGACCTCCGGCGCTCTCACTGACCGAACGAAACGCAACAATGCAAGCACTGTTACTTCACGTCGGTTTTCTATGAGAGGATGGTACTACCCCGGGCGAGCCGACCCATTCTTGCTGAAACCAGTAATCGTTTCAGCGTGGCTCTACCACCATTAAATTTATTATTTATTAATCAATTCCTCATTAGCGTCCAGGTAGCAGACATCAGCATAATCAATGATAGGCAAAAGTAATGACTCTGCAAGCATGACTTTAGTCGATGTAGGTAATAAATTGCGCATTCTTCTCAACGAACTCATTGAAGCAAATATTTTTCTACTGACTTCACTCACATGATTTTTCCAAGATAGATTGTTATCAAAGATTACACCTAAATTTTTGGCTGTGGTGGAATAGGGAATTGTAACATTATTTAAGCAGATGGGTGCTAAAGAGTTCCAGTCTATCTTATGCAATTGCCTACTACTACCAATGAGTAAGCATTGGGATTTGTTGGGATTAAGAGACAGTCCGTGGGATTCAGCCCAGTGTCCCACCTTTAATGTTGTATGTACTGTGACAGTTTTAGACACACTTCATTTAAATTCATCCTTTACGTGATTACGTATTCATTTTATGGGTTTTAATATTTACACAAATACACTAAACCATGGGAAGGACTAGTTCTCAAATGCAGCTGCTAAATCATATAGGTAGGTGCTAGGCGAACTTAGAAATATACCACGATGTTGAAACTCATTGCAGAATTTATACCGATGTCTTATATATATATATATATATATGCTGATATATACCTTTATCGCAGATATCTAAATCATCACCTTCACCATTGCAGTTCACTTTGCTTTCCACAATAATTTAATAGGATATCATAAATAAAATAAACAAACAAACCTCGAGATAGGAAATTCCGTGCTCTTGGATTGAAATGATCTCAAATGTAAGAAGAATAAGGTGTCAATAAGTTTTTATCTGAATTCCATGATGAACAAATAAAAATGAACAATGATTGGAACACCTCTACATCAAGCGTAATGATAGAAAATTCCAAGTCAATTTCTAACACGAGTAAATGATTTAAATTATAAACTGGCCCAGTTGGAACAAAGAGAGCGAGAAGCTAGCATTCAGATACAGGAAATTTCAGAAATAATTGTATCTATTAGTATTTTGCGTTTTACTGCTATTATTTTATATAATACTAGTTATTGCTCGCGGCTTTGTCCGCGTGAAATAGTTACTTTGGGCTATCTACTAACACGCAGCAGAAGCTCTCAGAAAGAAAAAAAAAAACGAATTTCAAACATTCTTCATTAGTGCCCCGCTCCTATTGGTCTTAACGTAATGGATATATAGCCTTCCTCTATAAATGAGCTATCTAACACTGTAAAAAAATCAGACCAGTAGTTCTTGAGATTAACGCGTTCAAGCAAACAAACTCTTCAGTTTTATAATCTATCTATATATCTATCTATATTATATTACATAGATTAAAAGGCTAACGGGACGAAATCTAGATTCAAGCAAGCTATTTGGAATGCTGACAATTCTGACGTGTGTGTGGAATCGTAACTAAACATTTATTTTATGTGGTTGCTAATTAACATAACTTACGTGCCATGTAACAAGTTCCTATTTCCTATTAAATAATGTTGATAATATTAGAGTTTTCATTTGTTATTACCTAACAATGTATATATATTAGTTGATTAGGGTTAAACTAATAACCCTTTCATCTTTGGAAGGTTACGCTAATACTATAATTCTTTGTTTGGGCTTTTCACGCACAATCCGTGAATGGTTTTGTAACATATTTGCATAAATGGACGATTACAGATCGTACAAATGGACATATCAGCAAATTTGTAGCAATACACACATAACTTTTATGCTATGAAAGAATGCAAAGATAGGTAACTTGCCTGTTGCCATCTGCATTGTGCTTATTTTATGTTCAAGCAAGCTATTTGTAATTAATACCCTATAAAAATAGCAATCACGCATACAATGTGCATAAATTGCACGAAATGCTTGCTAACTACTAAAAGTAAGGATCTAAAGTGTAGATAGTAGATCTAAATGTAGCTATTCGTAAAGTGCCACTATTGAAAATATTATAAACATCTATAAAGGCATATACACTACCTCCTATTGAATCATACATAAAATCAATGCACAATGGACCAGCAATTTCTGTAAAGCATTGGACTACTAAATCCGTAAAGTAATATCCGCTGCAACTTATACGCTGTTACGGATCTTTAATAACAATGGTATTCACAACCCAATTACGTAGAGAACCCTTACTTAAATAATCGGTATACAGTTGCCGATCTCAAAATGTAACACCCCTAAACATGTCTCAACGGTGGTGTGAATACAAAATAGTTGGACAAAATAGCCATTTTTTTCTTACCTAGCAAGTAATCTTTGTAATGGTGCAGAGAGGTAGTTAATATTTTTATTTTAAATGTAATTTCACTTAAAGCTACTCTTGGTAATTAATTCGACTGTTTATAGCTAGTTTGCCGAATTCCAATGTGAGGTCATTTTAAAGCCATTGACAAATTTCGTGATGGTTGTCCATCTACCGCGGTGAATAATGAAAATATCGATCCTGTACGCCGTATAATCGTAACAGACGGACGTGTAACCTACCTTGAGATTCGACTATTGTTGGGCATAGCCTCATGGCTCTGACTCACGTCAGATGCAATCAAACATATAAAAACATTTGGGTGTGGCATAATTGTGATTCTGATAGATGGATCCCTCACAATTTATCTAAGGCTCAAACAACGAACCGCGTCACTTGGTACAGTGTCATGCTTACCAGATTCAACGAATGGGCATCTAGTTTGGTGTAGTACATTGTGATTGGTGACAAAACATGGATAACAAAACTATAGCTCTGATCCCAGCAGTAATCTACTATTTCGGTTTCTCCAGGTTAGTCGAAACTAATCAAAGTGGCGAGTGTGCGGTCTGGTACTAAGCGAATGATTGCTACTCTTTTTAATAAAACTTGACACATAGCTTTACTTTCTTGCTTCTTGTATATGCCTTAACTTCAATACACTTTTTCACACGTATAAACCAATTTTGAAAACATTTATGTCACTCCTTAGTGATGATCTTAGAAATATGCTTTTTATAGTCTTCAACAACATCTTCTGGCGATGAAAATCATTGATCTCGTAAATAATTTTTGAAAACAGGACGAAGTCACATGACGCCAGGTTGGGATTTTATGAAGTGATGATGATGGCTTACTTGATAGTGTGTTCAGAAGCAGCGCCGATGGACGCAGGTTTGAATCCTAGCAACTTAGTCTGAGCTTCCGGTGAAGGAAAACATCGTAATGAAATCTTTTTTTTTTTATTATAGGATGCAACCGAACAAGTGTCTCACCATCGTCCATAGACACTTGCAACACTAGGGGAGTCGCAAGTGCATTGCCAGCCTATGTTTGGGAGCGGAAGGGGAGGAGGAGGGGAGGGGCGAGAGGGAAGGTGGGCCTCCGGTGCTCTCGCTGACCTAACGAAACGCAACATAGCAAGCACTGTTACTTCACGTCGGTTTTCTGTGTACCACCCGGTAGTACCGCGGGCGAGCCGACTCATTCATGCTGAAACCAGTAGTAGCTTCAGCATGGCTCTGCCACTACAAGATCATCATAATAATAGATAATCATGGCGTAGTGATAAGGGTTCTTGCCATGCGCTGGCTACCACCCTCAAGTTGAAAATCTGTCGCCAAGCACCTGTTCGCGCGTTCCGGCAGCTGCACTTGAGAGCTAGTCCACTCTAGGCTTAACGTGTTTACCATCTTAGACTACGTCGTCATTTAATATCACATGAGATTGTGGTCAATTGTTTATCTGGCTATTGGAGAGCTGGCATTGTCATGGTGCAAAATGATACGGATTTTTTGTTTGTTTTTACTCAGTTCGTTAATAACAGCCGAAAAACAGATGGTCGTGTGTCATTCGCTATTAACTGATCCTCCAAATGAACAGTATTCCCGAGTCCAGTTTTATAAAAAAAAAAGTAGTTATCAGCCGCTTAGCGGCAGATCACACGTGCCCGTTTGGTTGGCTTCGCCTCATCTAGAAACATCCAAACAATCGATTGCAGCTTTGTTTTGGTCCATGGCTGTAAATTCAAGTTTCGTGCAATTTGACGTCCCTTCTTTAAATCTGGTATCTCTGGTATTCCACAAAATGCCGCAAACCATTTTTCGAGCATCAGTTAAGTCATAAGATATTTAGAGGAATACAGTTTCTTTGCACCCAAATGTTTTTGTAGGATAGTTATAGATTATACTTACCTACCCGAATATTATGGTAGGTCACATGCCCCTCTTTTTCATGGTAAGCTGGATATTACTTATTTATTTTTCTATGTCTTGGGTATTAGTTAACGTTATTGAAACAATAACTTTGCATATCTAATGATCTCGAGAGAAGAGGTTCCTTATTATCAATCCACATAGCGTTAACATGCAACGTACGTAAGAAATATACTTACTAATTTATTAATAGGTACTTTTGAATGTTTAAATTAATTATAGTCTGAATTATTTAAAATTCATAATTTGTTTACCTAATAAAATTATTAACATTAGTCTAGTTTCACATCTATTGGTACCCGGATCAATAATTATACAAATTTGAATACAGTTTATTAAGTAATCAAATATATGATGCGTTGCAGTCTCAATACGAAATATTAATATTACATGTACACAAGTCGCTATACGACAAAATAAATACTAAATAAATATACTAAAAAATGATTTACATGGCATGGACTGACATTTCATTTTATTTGTATTTATTTGTCTATCATAGTTTTCATATTTTATATTTTTATAATGGTTTATTATATTACTATTACTGAGATAACTCTGAAACCACGAATCCTGAAAAAAAAAAAACAGAAAATGCAGTCCTCGGGAATAGTCTAAAGTTAGCTAGTTTTATGTTATATAAAAAGTAAATTTCCAAAAAAAAGTATTAACCGACTTCAATATCAATCAAAATCCCATAAGGCACTAAAAAGCGGAAAATAAATAGTTTATCAAATTAACCAAATGAAATAAAAAATATGAATATGTGTGCTACCTAGAGATGTACTGGAAGTCGGTACCAACCAAAATTTTTGTATTACAGAGACGCGAGATTGGACTTAACTTTGTACTTATGTAGATGATATGATTTTCGGTTTGGTTGGCACCGACTTCCAATACATCTCTAGGTAGCACACATATTCATATGTTTTATTTCATTTGGTTAATTTGATAAACTATTTATTTTCCGCTTTTTAGTGCCTTATGGGTTTTTGATTGATATTGAAGTCGGTTAATACTTTTTTTGAAAATTTACTTTATTTGGCCGTCAATAGCTTGACAAGGCATTTTCTTTCAGCTAACCCATTGATATCGACTAAAGTTATTGTTATAGAGTGAGTTCAAGAACTCAAGCGGGTTTTCATCTCATAGGATGGATCAATATGTGAACGATTGGGACGTGAAATGACGCCCCTCTCTGTGTATCCACTAATAACGCATGTAACTATTTATGTTATTGTAAAAATATATAAAAGAGATAAATCAGATCGCGTTTCTTGCCGGTTCGTCTCGATGACTGGGTTGTTTGTCCGAACCGGTGGTAGCTTTGACGTTCATAAGCGCCTTCTCAGGGCCTTAATCGAATAAAGGATGTTTTGATTTTGATATTCAAAAACAATCACACAGCCGGCACACAAAAATGAGTGCATTTAACCGACTTCAAAAAAAGGAGGAGGTTATCAATTCGTCTGTTTTTTTTTTTTTTTAATGTTTGTTACCTCGTAACTTTGGACTGGGTGAACCGATTTTGATTATTCTTTTTTTATTTGAAAGCTGGTGCTTCCCATGTGGTCCCATTTCAATTTGGTCGAGTTCCGACAACGGCATCCAGTGCAAAACCGTATAAGTTTTAAATTTGCATTAAGTATGTACACGACAAATAGACGAATAACTCAATATCACGCTAACCGATTTCGATGATTCATTTTTTATTGGAAAGGATGAGACGAATTGATAACCTCCTCCTTTTTTTGAAGTCGGTTAAAAATGGCAATATAGCAAGCAAACCATAATCTTGAAGAACTTCATTTTTAATCGGAACGAAAAATTGTAAGGCTCCCATCAGACTCCGTAACTATATAATAATAATCATAAATACAATGGTATAACAAAATAATCCCAAGGAGGGTTGATGTCAGGCAGGCGGCCGATCGTAAAAAATAAGCCAAATCATATACCACAACATGACAAACATGTTGTACCGACCCTACTTATGTGGGATAAGGGTAAGAAGAAGAAGAAGAAGTCGCTATACTACACGTCGCTAGTTTGAGGCAAGCCGCTTACTAGCATGTCATGAATCGAAATCATAAGATTATCTCAGGCCAAATAAATAACGACCAACGCGTATAAAGAAGTTGTCAGTTTAAAAAAATCTTTACTCTTTTTGTATGAATTAAATACCTCGCGCGTTTCCTCTTAACCGTCCATTATATTAATTAATTCTTTCTTGATTTCACATAAAAACATGTACGAAATACATTAATTGTCAAAGAAAATAGAACTTATCAGAATTTTTTGATGTAAAGACAATATACCATACCAATTTATCCATTTAACATTCTTAAATATAGATAGGCGTCGTGGCGTAATAGTATTAAACTTTACTCTTAAATCGAGAGGTAACGGGTTAGGTTAGCGGATAGCGCATCTCGCTCTCGGTCTTCATCCGTAAGATGGTCAAGAGCGAGAGCGGGTCGAACTCCGTCTCCTCATATTGTGAGGCAGTTATGCTCGCAAAGGAGGCGGCGGAGAGTGAGAGGGAGCAGACCAGCCAGCTCCTGTGGTCGACGATCACGGCGGCGAAAGGTCAATAGTGACTTAAGGCCGCCGTAAAAACGGCCCAGGGGCGATCGGTTCTGCTTGCAAAGGAGGCGGCGGAGAGTGAGAAGGAGCAGACCAGCCAGCTCAACTCCCGCGGTCGACGATCAAGTCGGCGAAGGGTCAATAATGACCTGAAGTCACCGTATAAAGGGCCTGGGGGCGATGGATGCGGGCATTTCCGTCGCACTGGAAGTTTTTTCTGCACAGGCTCGTGTGGTTGAGACGCATTGTGCACACTCGCCCTCCTCTGAAGGGTCTACCACTCTGATCACTCAGTCCGCGTAGAGGCCTCTGATGAGGGGCCGACATCTGTCGGGGAGTAGATGCAGTGCCAGTCGGTAGCCCCTACTTCCCGACCAATAGGTTTGAGAAAGCACCATGGGATTTTATTCCGTACAAGTTGGACATAACCCACCCTCAGCTGCCGGGTTTTCCGGATTCCGGATTGCCTTATCTAAAAAAAAGCTGGTAGTGCATCATTGTCGGTTTTTGTCTGGTTTTGTCTTGGCGTTATATATCGAATTATTATTTGTGACAAATGAAACAAATTACATAATTACACAGTTTTTATTGTAAATGTAGGTTTACGAAAAAATAAAATTTATGAAAAGAGATAAAAATATGTTATTAGTGTTATGTTATCGCCCAACTGGTGCGGCGAATAAGCGGGAGTTGTGAAACTGGCACGCACCTCCAGATAGATCGGCGATGAACTTCGAAGCATCGATATTAGCAAAGTTACTGCTGATGAAGTTGTCAACTTCAGCTTTGGCTTCGCTTTCGAGAACCTTGGTCCTTGAGAGAATCCACATACTTACTGAAATAATAAAAAACTAGTGAGCGCCCAGTGGTCGACATTCGACTATAGTTCATTGATTTTTTTAAGTTTGAACTTTATTAGGGTTATTTTGTCAAAGGATATATTCTTCTATAAAGGTTTTCAACATGGCTACTCAACTATTTGCCACTTTTTTTAAAAATTATATACTTACAAAATTATATATATCTGAATGAAAATTAATTATAAATTTGAAACAAAAAACAGGCAGTTACATAAGGTAGTAAGGCTTTCGAATTCTAATTAAACATAACTTTACGAAAATAAAGAAATTTATCGCAACTCATGACACGATTTTCATTTAATTTTATAGTACACCATGGTTGGGTGGTATTTCTGGCGGATATTTAATTAAATGAAGTCTTTTGAAACTGAACTTTTGAAAATAAATTCATTTTTGTTCAAAATTCATCACCAACTGTACTAAATATAATTTAAAATATTTTAAAATTATTATTATATATTATATTGTGGGGGATGTTTGTTCACACGTCCACATGTAATGTGTAGGATATGTAAAAACTACACTGAACTTTATAAAAGAATTGTAATATAAAGATAAAAATGACAGAGATAATAAATAACTGTACGTCTGCCATGCACGATGCGCTCCGCGAAGTGGTGTGACCGGCCGCGGCCGCCGCGCGTGTGGTGCGCGGGCGGCGCGCGGATTATCCTAGAATGGTGGTGGCAATACGTCACGGTTAGCCCTTGGCGTAATAACCATAAGTGGAGCGTTTTCCAGTGGAGCGGCTTAGACTCCACAATTGTAAAATTAATCTGTAATTTGACCAGTTAAATTCAAAGAGCATGTAAGGTATGATAAATATTATAATAATAGTTATATGTTATTTGAATGTTGAATGTACATTGTTGAATGTAGAATGAAAAAGGGTAATTGGTACGTAAGACTAAAAAATACATACAGTCGAGCACAGCAACCTCCTTCACAACCTTTTTTGAAGTCCTTTATTGACGGATGTCAAAATGTCCTTTTTATTTACATGTGTGTATATGTTGTGTAAAATTGAAGCAGTAGTGCATATTATAATTAATTTAATGTACTTGTAATGCATTTTATATAAAAAAAATAGCTTTCTGCACTTCTCCTCCATATTAACTTTAACTATGCCAAATTTCACGTTAATCCGTTCGCGCATTTCTCTTAAAAAGGGGTACAAAGTTTAGGCTTCACGTATTAATATATAAGATACCCATGATAATGATATAGTAAACTAAATAATTAAATATTTCTCCTATTCTGTATCTCATGTACTACGTACCTACTGTATTGTTGCGATGCGAGTGTAAACAGGCGTTATAATTAATTAAGCTTTTCTGTCTCGTTTCCACAAACGAATGACATGATTTTTTTGTAACAAAAAGCAGTTCTTATTTTTTACAATATATACCAAAATAGATGTCGGAATATACAGGTAAAATTTTAAGAAACTGGATGGCCAAATCCAAAATTATAAGAAATAACGAAATATACTCAATGAAAAATTTATGAAAAAATCAATGATCCATGACAAAAATCAAAACAGATGATTTTGAGTATTATTATACCATCCGATAGTGTTGCTAATTAGAAACAAATTCTGGGAAGTAATGACATACGGCGGAGTAAAGGAAGATGTTAAATTTTAATAAATTGATTTATATTTTTATGTAATATCTCTCTGATTCATATTATACATTACCCGTATCTTATCACGATAATGGTAATTTAAAAAAAAACACCTTCAATCGCAATCAGTTTCACAGCATTATGTTCTGATTAAAAAAAATATTATCTCTTCGCGGCTAAATATCGCAGACAGTAAAGGATAAAAATATATAAATAAATAAATATTTGAAATTAGAACGCGTTAGTGAATTGGCCAGTATTTCGATTTTATTTGGTGTCTCCTTCATTAGTACTAACTGTGTGTGTGTTGTTTCGTTTTTTTTTTCTTCGAACTGACTACGTTATTTACCAAGCAAGGTCTTAACAGCTTCACCGGACTACTAAGGTGAGCGCTCAAGGCACTCAGCCGATTTTATTTTGACAACTAGCTCAAGGGTGCACGGCACACCTCGGCTTTGGCTGTTGCCTGATAAATGCAATTCGCAACCTATCGTTGTTGCCACCCTCCCGGGGGAGAGGGTGGGTTATGTCCGAGTCGCACGGACTAAAACCCCACGGTGTACCCGACAGACCTTTTTGTGGGGGCGGCAAGGAATCGTTCAAGCTAATCAACCTTGTAGAGCCGCCCCCACGGTCCGCCCGGTGGAAGGTGACCGCCGGGCCCCTACCTATAGAGGAACAGACAGGGTACACACCGGCTGCCCCCCCTCGTCCGCCGGACCTGTGCAATGAGGAGATGGGCCCCACGACCCATCCCCTCAGGTCCGGCTACGGTGGCAGGAGGAGTTGGGCGAAGCGCCTTCTCCTCCTGCCTGTCCTCCTTTGGCGGAGACGGCCTCTTTGAGGGTCTGCCTCGCGGGCCCTCTCCGCCTCCTCCTTCTGCGAGATGACCTTCTAGCAGAAGGAGGCCATCGCTCGCCAAGCCTGTTCGCTGCCGAGCATGGCCGAGACCACGCTCGGCAGCGATAAGTCCGGTCCTACCGCTACCGCCAGAAGGCAGCGCTGCTCCCCCCACGCAGCGGGCCCCCCATCACGTGCCCAGAGGGCCTCCCGGCGTCGGCACATACGGCGCAGCGAGCCGCCTCCGTTTTACAATCGGCCGCTTTGTGGCCCGCCGCGCCACAGCGATAACAGCCGTCCCCCCTGCTTAGCTAACCTAACCTAAGCTAACTATTCATACATATATGAGTTGTTGGAACATATATGTGTACCAAGCATACATACCTCAACAACTTTTATATATACATATTTCGTATCGGATAATTCCTGCATCAAATTTAAATATGACCTTTACTAGGTATATAGAGAATTGTTTTTATTTGGGAGAGTGTCTTACTATTGTTGATCTTCTAATTAATACTACTTTAAATTGAAACTTTAAACGTATTTTCAACACATTTTAATTTACACTGTAATAAAAATATATCTTAGAAGTCATGTGATTTATAAAGAGTTGATATTGAAGTTTGTGAGGTATCGATATTTTAAGATTTGGTCCAATAGGTCGAACACACTTTGTAACTTGTCCTTTAGTTTTCTTTTGTTTATATTTGGTCCAAGAAAGAAAAACAAGTATTCAGAAATAAGGAAAGCCTCTTGTTGTATTTCTTTGTCTTTTAGTTTCTAATTTACGTACATAACTTCAATAGATATATCTTCAAGTGACAACTTTTATCTGTCGAATTTATTAAGTTCAATAAAAGCAACACCTTTAATAAGCATTGTCTTGCTGGAAGGACCATTCTTGGTTATTGAACATGGTGTATTTAAGGGGCTTCACTACCTTCTCAAGAATGGTATCTTGATACACTTGTGCCGATGTTTTGATACCTTTCTCACAAAAGTATGGCTCATTCACTCCTTCATAGCTAATACCCCACCAAACCATCACTGTAGTCGGATAGTGCCCACGTTTCACTCTGTCGACTAATTGGGATACTTCCTTAGAGCTTTGAGCATAAATACGGTCAATTTGTTTGTTAAAATTTTGCTCGATTGTAAAAAAAATCTCATCCGTAAACAACATTTTTCTGTGACCTCCCTTTGCGTACCGCTTAAGTAGTTGTTTCGATTTTACCACCCTATTCTCTTTTAAATTATCAGTTGGAAAATGACCAGTACGTCTCTTATAGACTGCAATCTTCATCTTCATCATCATCATCTTCCGAGATAAAATCTTTTGCTTTCGGACAGGAATTCTTCGAATTCTTTCCCTTAATGCTTTGACCACCTTTTGTCGTACGAACAATACATGGACTGGCAAGATCTTTTTCTGTCACAAACAGAGGAGGTCTCATTGTACCTATTAATAGCCCGGTACACAAACATTCTACTAATACCAAGCGTATGGAGAGTTTTAAATATTGCATGTGGCTCCGTACTTACTTTGTGTATTGCAATCACAGCGATTCGGTTCTCTTTATTACCCCACTCCATTTTTATATCGCAAAATATTGTACAATGTATTGGCGCCAAAATGAGAAAACTCAATGAATAATCATATGAAAATGACAGATTCCAAATTTAAATGTAATATTTTATTTATTTTTAATTGTAACAGTATTTATGGCCAGACTAAGTATATTAGACCATAAACGTATTACTTATTGACAATATGGGCATATTATATCATTGTAATAAAATCTTTAAATCATTGTTTCCTTATACAGTGTACGTGAGCACTGAGGTAGTTATATGGTGGTAAAATGTTTGTTGTGTAAAGGTGCTGGTTCAGGGGGTTGCGGAAATTATGGAATGCGGACTCACCAGTCTTGATGATTTGATTTGATGGGTTTGAATATTCACTTCACTCGCGGCGATATATAATCGGCACTATATTGGTTTTAGCGTCTATGCGATTTTAACACTAAACTTCACAATATTAATGATCGGTGACTCCAGCAATTTTGCGTATGAATGTGCGAGGTATCGTTTTCGTAGCGTCCGCGGTAAGATGGAAGCGTAAGTGTTTGGAAGGAAGGAAGGTGGGCGGAAGGGATGCTTGTGCGTTCGGAAATCTAAATATATAATGCGCGCCAATAGGTGGGTTAAGGTTCCAAATATGTTACTGATGATAAACCTCATTTGACACACTGTTAGTATTTATATATCTGATGTATACGTTACATGTCACTGTAGGTGGCTTGCGTGTCGAACTTACAATTGTCTTTAAAGAGCATTTCTATAATTGTACATGGTATCACAATTTTATATTTCTTTAATACAATTTAAAACAAGCGTGGGAAGCTGCGGGTACAGCTAGTCTTTATATATAAAAATCAATCTTTGTATCTTTGTCCGCAATGTATGCCGAAACTACTGAACAGATTGTGATAATAAACGTGAAGCCCAAACTTTGTATCCCTTTTTGAGAGAAATGCGCGAACGAATGAACTTGAAACTTGGCATAGTTAAAGTTTCTATGGAGGAGAAGTACAGAAAGCTATTTATTTTACATAAAATGCATTAGAAGTACATTAAATTAATTAAAATATGCATTACTCATACTACTGTTTCAATTTTACACAACATATACACACATGTAAATAAAAAAGACATTTTGACATCTGTCAATAAAGGACTGCAAAAAAGGTTGTGAAGGAGGTTGCTATGCTCGACTGTATGTATTTTTTTACTCTTGCGTTCCAATTACCCTTTTTCATTCTACATTCAACAATGATATTATAACATATAACTATTATTATAATATTTTAAATGAAGTTCAAACTTTAAAAAATCAATGAGTTATGGTCGAATGTCGACCCCTAGGCGCCCACTAGTTATTAGAAATACCAGAAGTAGATCGAATTAAAGATAAATCCCACTTGCGATATTAGAATACCAGAAATGGATTTATATAAAAAATAACACAATTACATATCTCAACACAACGACTCACATCAACAATTAAATCTCAAGTAACATAATAATTCATAAAAACCCAGATAAATACGAATAACAATGTAAATTGGAAAGAACTCACGCAACATTTGAGAGCAGTGCCTCTAGATTTAGCGTGTTAACATCTTTAATCACACTGTCATTCAATATCATGTAAAATTGTGTACACGTATACCTATAACCAGAAACACTGGCTTTTTAGAACATAAACTGATGTGATGGCTAAAGTGATCATAGCCTAAAACATAAAGTGACATGTTTAAATGGCATCGCTCGGTTTGAAAACACTCGGAGCAGTCCACCACACCTGGATTACGATTATAAATAATATAAAATTTTACAATGATTGTTGAATGTCAATATATTTCGAAACCAGTTTAATTTAGGCTAGCAACTACATAGTTTTGTAATATTAACATTCAACAATTATTAATAAAGTTTATATTATTTATAATCTTAATCCATTAATCTTATCCAATTATTATCGATTGGCTTCGAGTGTTTCCCAAACAAAACAATGACAAGTAATCTTGCCACTTTGTGTACTAGGCTATTTTCATTTCACTCATCAGTTTATGTCCCAAAAATCCAGTGTTTTTTACTATAGCATTCAGCGTTTGACCACACCCTCACCTAATATTAAATTACGGTATATACCCAACAGCATAATACACAATGTAATAGAAGAGTTACGTGCTATACAAAAAAAAACTGGTTATCTTTGTAGTCTGTGTAGGAGACTGGATGATTTTCATGTTGCAAACAGTTATACGAATGATTGTCTTTGGCCGAGCGGCATTTTATTGCAGCATCATATTATTTATTTAATTAAGAAATATAAATTCTATATGCATAATTCTAACTAGTTATGAATTTATTTTATTTAAATGGTACGAATATATAATTATTTATGAGGGGAACAGAAAAGAATATTGAACAGTATTACATTCTCCTCTGCCAGTCTACACAAAATAAAGCAATTGAAAAAATCTTATATCCTTGTTTGATATTTTATGCTGCTATAAAATATTTGTGTAGATATATATATAAATATATTTAAATGTTAAAATTGTGTAATCTTGAAAAAAAAAACATAAATCATATCTCTGAAAAATAACAGAGTAAATCGGCGTGTGTGCGTTTATTTTTGAACATATATGTAAGTGACTTTTCAAATAACTCCAATGCATTCGAATTAACTGGCTGGTTTAACATTTTGTACGCAATGCATTTATAGGACGCGGGAACGCTGTTGCGTCACTACTTTAGTACGACGTGGCAGCGCGAGTATCCCGTTACTACTTTCAGAAGGTAGGAGAGATAAATGAAAGATCTGACCCCGTGTGTATTGACGTGTAAATGCTTTGGCAGCAGGTTTACGAATCCTGTTTATTCGTCAAGCAGGCATATTTAAATGAGATAAAAATACAGCATGCAAATAAATAAAATGGAAGTAACCTATAGTACAAATAGAAATTATTTTGTAGCTATAAATTGTAAGTCTAGGAAATAACAATAGAACAATAAGTAGAGTCATACAATAACGAAATACAATAGAACTTAAAGTAATAAATGAGTTCTCGACTGAGTTCCTGTATGAAGAAGCTTCTGTCTTTTCGGATACTTTCTTCTCGCACGCTGCGAAGCAGCGTGCGGGGAAACCATATCAGGTCTGAGACCTCTTTAGGTGGCTTCATTCGCCGCCCTTGTCATAAGGGCGTGTCAGTTTGGCGCAGTCTTGCGCCTTTTGGATATCAGCGGCGTGGCTTTTCGGCCGCGCCTGAAGTTTTGTTGTGTTGGTTGGTGAAGTGACGGGCCACCTGCGTGGCCGGGCTGCGGCATAGCGGACCTAGGAGAAGACTTTCTCTAGGTACGCTATGCATGCCTTCTCGGCTTCTGATCCTGGGTTTTCTCCTTTAATATTGGCAGCTCTTTTAATTATGGAGATCATCGCTTCTTTGCGAGAAGCGTTTTCTGATTTTTCCGCCTTTTGCGGAGGCTTCGGTGGCTGCGGCTGTCTGGCCGCGGCGCTTCTGGGAGTCGGGTCGTTTGCGGGGGCCATCAGGCTACCCGCAGCGGACTCCTCGACCATCACTGGGGCCGAGGGAGGGTCCGCCGTGCGCCTGGGTTCACCGGACCGGGCGACGGTCCCTGCTCGGCGGTTGCGAAACTCCCGCTTGTAGGCAGGACAGAGGGATGTGTTGTTCGCGGGGTGAGCGCCCCCGCAGTTCACACAGGTGGCCGGCTCAGTCCTCGGGCGTTCACATTGGTGTGCAGGGTGGGGCCCCCCGCACCGCACGCAGGCTATCTGTCTGTGGCAATTCTGAGAGGCGTGGCGGAATTGCTGGCACCGATGGCACTGAGCCGGTCGGCGCTTGCCTCGCCACGCCTCTATGGACATTCC
>MU160390.1:12444-46980 GCA_015888305.1 Antheraea pernyi | reverse complement strand
GCCATCAGGCTACCCGCAGCGGACTCCTCGACCATCACTGGGGCCGAGGGAGGGTCCGCCGTGCGCCTGGGTTCACCGGACCGGGCGACGGTCCCTGCTCGGCGGTTGCGAAACTCCCGCTTGTAGGCAGGACAGAGGGATGTGTTGTTCGCGGGGTGAGCGCCCCCGCAGTTCACACAGGTGGCCGGCTCAGTCCTCGGGCGTTCACATTTCAGGACCAATCAGATCTCCCCTCGTCGTCAAGACACCCGACAACCACTAGCAAGCCCACGGACACCGAATTCCTACAACCACAGACCGCCGCTACGGGTGTAAGCGGTATAAGGGATGTCGGGAGTGTACCTAAGAGGTGTCAGGGGTGTAAAGGGTGTCGAAGGGTGTAAGGGGTGTCGCATTTGGGGTGTAAGGGGTGTCGAATAACATCCTAAGACTTAAGACACCCAAGCCAACTTCACCTGCACGTGGTGCACCCTGCTGAATAACGAACTAGGCAATGGCGAAAGCGGGGCGGTAGGGTTTTACAGCCTGAATGGGTCGCAACCACCATGTATATGGCAAAAAAGCCCATCATAGTGATTCGCTTCTGCGGGTCGCGTTGCGGGATCAACCTGTGCATATTCAGCTTTTCGCAGGCCGGCATGACAGCGGCGACCGGCGATGGATTGTGTGTCACTCGGTGGTCGCCATTGTTTATGGATTGTACTGTGCTTACCACCAGCACGTGCAGGTGAAGTTGGCTTGGGTGTCTTAAGTCTTAGGATGTTATTCGACACCCCTTACACCCCAAATGCGACACCCCTTACACCCTTCGACACCCTTTACACCCCTGACACCTCTTAGGTACACTCCCGACATCCCTTATACCGCTTACACCCCGACACCCCTTACACCCCTAAATTTACCCCCTGACGAACGAGCGCATTTTTCCAGAAAGATGACAGAGCGAGAAAGAGAGCATAAATAATATCGCTTTATTATCTTATTTATTTATAATCGTTACTAATATTATAAATAATAATGTGAGTTTGTTACGCTTTCATGCTAAACTACTGAATCGATCACCGTGAAATTTTGCATGCTAGTTGATAGGGGTACAGAAGACCGTACCAAATGTAACAATCCGAATACAAAGAGATATGTTTTCGCTCAACCATCGAAGCACCAAGGTGCGTCAATAAACAATTGCCGAGCGCCCTTAATTGTAAGTTATAATTGCGCCCATAAATGCGTGATTAAAGCCAAACCTAACAGAATTCATAAAATATCATTATATGTTTTTTATATGGCGATATTCATTCGCTAAGGATAAAGGAAGTAGAAGGAAATTTATAGAGTAGTATTCCACTTCTGAGTATAAGAGTTTATACTTAAAAATCAGAAATGTATTAAGCAAAAACTAATTTTAATATAGCACATTTTTAAAACGAACTGAAATGTATAAAAAGTCTATATATATCGGATATATCAAATATATAAGATATATCAAATCTTTGAACTTTAAATATTACTAGTGGGCGCCCATAGTTCATTGATTTTTTAAAGTTTGAATTTTATTAGGGTTCTTTTGTCAAAGGGTATTATGTTATAATATCATTGTAGAATGTAGAATGAAAAAGGGTAATTGGAACGTAAAAGTAACATAATACATACAGTCGAGCATAGCAACCTCCTTCACAACCTTTTTTGAAGTCCTTTATTGACAGATGTCAAAATGTCTTTTTAATTTACATGTGTGTATATGTTGTGTAAAATTGAAGCAGTAGTGTGAGTAATGCATATTTTAATTAACTTAATGTACATCTAATGCATTTTATATAAAATAAATAGCTTTCTGCACTTCTCCTCCATATAAACTTTAACTATGCCAAATTTCACGTTCATCCGTTCGCCCCATTCCGTTAAAAAGGGATACAAAGTTTAGGCTTCACGTATTAATATAATGATGATAGTGACATCCACTATAATATTTATATATATAATACAAATCATAATACAATAAAGATAACTAAAAGCGCGGTCCTTGGTTGATCAACAGTGTGAATCACCGTCAGGTTCAACCAAGGAACGCGGATTTAATACTTTTTATTGTTTTAGTATAAAACGTTTTTTGTTGCAGAGTTTAACCGCTTTCGTACACACATTTATTAGTTTGCATTTATTTTTGTATTATAGTATTCATATTTTATATTATTATAGTGGTTTGTTGTATCTAATTTTATATAAAGACCCCGAAAGATATCAACTTTATTAATTTAAGTCAATATACACCGATTTACGTGATACAAAATCCTGAAGCCACGCAGGCGAATTCTGTTATGACAGTCACTATCGTTGAACAAAAACCAGTCAGTAATTATCCTGAAAGTCTGTATGAAAACAGTAGCACAATAGAATGCTAGTTGGAAGTACTGAGAAAATTCTAAAACCACGAATCCTGAAAAAAAAAAACTGGAAAATGCTGTCGTCTGGAAAAGTCTAAAGTTGGCTAGTTTTCTGTTACCTAAAAATGACAAAATAACAAGCAAACCATATATTTTGATGAACTTTAAACAGTACCGCTCAAACAGAAACGATAAATAGCCTACCAAAGCTAAAGCCTACAGAAAAATCGTAAAGCTAAAAGATCCTATCAGACTTCGTAACTATATATAATAACCATAAACATATATGGTACAACAAAATAATCCCAAGAAGGGTTGATGTCAGGCAGGGGGCCGATCGTATAAATTAAGTCAAATCATACTCATCAGCCGCCTCCTCCCGCCCGACCTTCGTTGACGGAGAGGGCCACTTAGAGGGTCTACCTCGCGGGCCCTCTCCACCGCCTCCTTCTGCGAGATGACCTCCTCACAGAGGGACGCCATCGCTCGCCACGACTGTTCGCTGCTGAGCTCGGCAGCTACAAGGTGGACGGTGGTGATCACTTAACATTAGGTGACCCATCTGTTCATTTGCCTCCTATTTAATTTAATTTTTTACTTATTTATTTTATTCACTTACAGACATTTGCACTTATCTATTGGAACCAAAACAATTGTACAATATGAAAAAGGACCGATATCAGCTGCATTAGCTGTCCTGTGTTGCAGCCAATGTCGCCAACCTCCAGAGTAACATATTTCGTTCCTCAAACCAAATATAGTATATGTAATATGTATATATTGCTATATGTGAAGTATCATATGCAGAAGAGAGAAAAAAAAAATGTGAGTGGGGTGTGCGTGCGTGCGTGCGTGTGTGTGTATATAATATATTTTACATATATTCATATTTTACAGGATAATACAGGGACCAATATTTCTTAGATACTAAGAAACTCAGTGAATAATACTACCACGAGAAAATGTCCACTAAGTTGTGATAATTTTTTCAGTCTCCTGATAATTAAGTTTATGAAGCCAATTTCTTACACGCTTTTTCCATTCTCTGTAAGTGAGAGGGAAAATGTTAAGTTGTTTGTTAAACTTCTTGTACAGAACTGCTCTCTGAAAATAAAATTGTTTTCTAGTTACAGCGAGAGTAGAGAAGACTTCAACGCATATTGTGTCAATTCTGCGTTTGTGTTTATATGTTATTGAATCAAAAATAAGGCTTGAGTGTTGACGCAAGATAGCATGTAGAAGAAAGGATAGTCTGACTGTGAGAATATTCCATAAACCATATAATTCACTAGTTGCAAATCGTACTGATTTTTATGCCATGATTTTTAATACAGCTCTCTGAGCTCTCTCTGGTCGGAGAAGTAAGCACTTTCCTGCTCCACCAAGCTGATATGCAATAAGTTAGAATTGTATTTCTAGGCAGCGCACGGTGGCACTGAGGGCGATCCGGGCGTACCGGACGGTGTCCTCGGCGGCGGCCTGTGTGCTCGCCGGCTCCCTGCCTTGGGAGCTGGAGGCAGGAGTTCTCGCCGCCGTGTACGAGTTCACGGCGGCGAGGAAACGAAGGGGGGAGCCCCCGGTCCCAGGGAGGTAGAGGCGGAGAGACAGCGTCAAAGAGAGGACGCCGTCGTAAGGTGGCAGCAGGACCTGGCGGACGAGCGTTTTGGGCGATTCACTGTGGACGCCGTCCGCCCGGTCCTGCGGGCGTGGAAGGAGAGGGAGTGGGGCTCCCTGACGTTTAGGCTGGTGCAGGTACTCACCGGACACGGTTGTTTCGGGTGGTACCTGCACCGGATCGCACGCAGGGAGCCGACCGCCGCCTGCCACGAGTGCGGCGCAGCCGAAGATACCGCGCAGCACACTCTGTCTGAGTGTGCTGCGTGGGGGGGGCAGCGCCGCCTTCTGGCGGTGGCGGTAGGACCGGACTTATCGCTGCCGAGCGTGGTTTCGGCCATGCTCGGCAGCGAACAGGCTTGGCGAGCGATGGCCTCCTTCTGCGAGGAGGTCATCTCGCAGAAGGAGGAGGCGGAGAGGGCCCGCGAGGCAGACCCTCAAAGTGGCCGTCTCCGCCAAAGGAGGACAGGCAGGAGGAGAAGGCGCTTCGCCCAACTCCTCCTGCCACCGTAGCCGGACCTGAGGGGATGGGCCGGGGGGCCCATCTCCTCATTGCACGAGTCCGGCGGACGAGGGGGGGCAGCCGGTGTGTACCCGGTCTGTCCCTCTATAGGAAGGAGCCCGGCGGTCACCTTCCGCCGGGCGGACCGTGGGGGCAGCTCTACAAGGTTGATTAGCTTGTTCGATCCCTTGCCGCCCCCACAAAACGGTCTGTCGGTACACCGTGGGGTTTTAGTCCGTGCGCCTCGGACATAACCCACCCTCTCCCCCGGGAGGGTGGCGTATCCATAAGGGATTTCCCCACGTTAAAAAAAAAAAAAAGACACAAATGTAATAAACTTGGTTTTTTTTACGTTTAATGTTAATATATTAGCAGATAGCCACTTCATAACTACATGTAAAGCAAATTCAGCATGCGAACAAGCTCCAGCCCAGCAGCGCCCGTAATAATTATTGCTGTATTATGATTTTTGCGTTAGTAATAGAGAGCTCACAAAGATTATTTATGTAGATTAGAAATAAGGTAGGACCCAAAACATTGCCTTGAGGGACCCCATATGTTAGAGTTCCGTCATAACTCATATAGTTATCAATTTTGACAACTTGGGTACGGTCACTTAGATAACTTTTAAAGATATCATAAGCCCCTTATACCGATCTGTTCAAGTTTGCTCAGCAGGACAGGAATAGAGATAGTGTCTAATGCTTTGGATAGCTCTTGAGGTGTGGGGTGTGGGGAGATTCAATGAACACACGACTGTACCGGATAACGCTCTGATTTATGAAAGTTGAAATTAATTATAAATTTGAAACAAAAAACAGGCGGTTACATAAGGTGGTAAGGCTCTCAAATTCTAAGTAAAGATAACTTTACGAAAATAAAGAAATTTATCGCAACTCATGACACAATTTTCAATTAATTTTACACGACACCTGGTTCTGGTATAATTTCTGTTATTTCTGGGTGATATTGAATTAAATGTAGTCTTTTCATTATGAGAAATAGTGATATGCCCAGTATCATCTTTTGGATAAGTAATGGATACACAGTAGAATCAAATGATGAATCCAAAACAAAGATGTTTTTAATACTACCATTAACTTTTGAAAATAAAACCAGTTTTGTTCAAAATTTATCATTAATTGTACTAAATATAATTGCTACATTAAGTTGAACTGCATAATTGTAACCGGGGACGTCTAAGTCATGGATTACTTTTGTGAACAAAAAAAAATCTTATTTTGATTTTACAAAGTAATTTTTGGCTAATTTTTTTATTAAATCATTTTCAAATTTGAAGTGAGTTCACCATAAAAAATACTAAACATTATAATATTGACTTTTTTTTTTTAATTTATTTTTGGCAACCAATCTTCTAGATTATTACTGCCATTGTCGAATATTTAATAGTATTACAAGTTCTTCTTCCATTCCATTTTTGGCAACCAGTCTTCTAGTAGACTATTACTGCCATTGTCAAGTGAGTATCGATATTACAAGTTTCTTGATATAATTTCAATGAACTAACAAGATGGTGGCCATCTTATTAGAACTTTCCATGGAGTTTTTGTGGCATCTCAGAATTCATGGTATTATTTTCCATTCACTTCACTTATGCACTATAAACAAATTATATTACATAAAACACCACCAATTTCACACAATATCGAGTCAAGTAACACAAGATTATGAATAAAAAATAAAACCCACTACATGAGAGACCAAGATCCCGCCAAAAACTCCAATATTGACTTTTACTTTGGTAATATTGCTTTACTCTTATGACAACATGACGCCCAGTGAGATGAAGTGAAAGCAATCCTGTCACATAAAAATTTTGACATCCAATAAGACCAAAGAGAATAATAATTATTTCAGTGGTTCCATAAATGTACTAAAGATAAATAGTTAGCAGATAGATTAAATTAAATTCTAAATTGTATCAATGTTATTATTTAGGAATTTATGTAGTTCTGGCATGGATACCAGGACATAGTGGGATCCAGGTTAATGAAGCTGTTGATCTTCTTGCTAAAGAAGCTATCCAGACTGCATATTTTGCTCAATATAAAACCTATGTTCAGGATTTATCGTCTCCAAACAAGACTGAATTGTTTGCCTATTTGCCTATAGAACTCAAACTGGAATGTATCCAACCAAATTAAAAGCAAATCACATGCTTCCGGATATATTCAGGATAACATTCCGGGTAAGCCATGATTTTATAAGTTTCGTATCTACTATCTGTAGACTGACGATCTATCTGTAGAAATGTACTCTCCAGTCCATCTTGCAGAACTCAGAATCAGGGACAAATCAATGGAGATAATTTGATTTGAGAGGAGAGAGGAGAGATTAATTGATGGAGTTGGTTAGAAAATAATGGGAAATAAAAACTATAAGCCGGTAAGTTTATTGCGTTGTTGCGAGGATAGTAATTGGGGTGCGGAGGTGAGGGCCAGAGGAGCAACCCAGGGGATACCTGGAAGACATTTCTTGCCAATATATATAGAATAGTTTGGGATCACAATTGGACCCGGTAGGTGTTGGTATAATCGGGTTCTAGGCTTTTTAAGATTTTTCGCGTCTGGAAATAAAATCGGATCCGGTAATAACCGTTTTGGCGCAGACGAAGTTGCGCGGGTCAGCTAGTATTATATAAGTTTGGGATCACAATTGGACCCGGTAGGTGTTGGTATAATCGGGTTCTAGGCTTTTTAAGATTTTTCGCGTCTGGAAATAAAATCGGATCCGGTAATAACCGTTTTGGCGCAGACGAAGTTGCGCGGGTCAGCTAGTATTATATATAATGTATATAAATGATGTTAATTATTCACAACACTAAACCACCTCTTTTTGGGCCTTCCTTTTTTCCTTTTATCTCCCAATGATATTATAACTATATAGATACGTAATAAGCGCTTTGACAACGCCTTGTTAAAACTTGGCTAGTTAGCTTATTTTTGATGACTGCCTTGTTAATCCGCCTGTATCTAAGCATTACCGTATGTGTGCGTTATCGTGCCATTTGTTTCGTCTAAATATCATGTAGGTAACGTATCTTTAATTAAAATATCATTGTTATCTCCCCATGGCCTATGTCACTTTATTTGTCCATCGGTCGTAATGTAATCTGTAGACATGTCTCGCCCAGTTTAGAGTTATTTTAAATATATTAAATAGAATAAAACATTTATTATTTATGTTCATATTAAATGTCAAATACAGATTAGTCTGTGTAGATGTCACTAATGAATATATCTATACTAACATTATAAAGCTGGAGGGTTTGTTTGTTTGGTTGAAGGCGCTAATCTCAGGTACTGAAAAATTATTTCAATCTTAGATAAGTCATTTATCGAGGAAGCTATACCATCACGCTAAGATCAAAAGGAGCGGAGCACCAATGAAGAATATTTCAATATCGGGGTGTTTTTTCCTTTTGAGAGCTTCCGCTGCGTGTTAGCGTTAGCTCAAAGTATTATTCCACGCGGACGAAGTCGCAGGCAGAAGCTAGTTATATTATAATTTGTTTGAAAAATTGTTTTCTCTCTAGTTCTGGTTTAGTACGTAGCTCCCGCCCTGAATCCTTCAGGGAAGCGGAGGTTCGGATTCCCTTGAATTTCTGAACACTAAATCTCCTAAAACTTTACCTATTATTGTGCAAGTGTGTATCGCTGCTTGTTTTTGTAGTATGTGTATGATTATGTTTGCTTCTAATTTGTCCATGTTGCTTTTTGCTACTACGCCTGTTGTGCCTATTACTATAAGGATGGTTTCTGTGTGTGTATTCCAGAGTCGTGTTAGTTCTACTTTTAAGGGGTGATATTTCCTAAGTTTTTCTATTTCTTTTGGTCCTATATTGTAGTCAGATGGTACGGTTATTATTATTATATTATATATAAGTTACTATTAGTTATTAATTAATAGACAATAAAAAACTATTTATAATGAACAGAAAACACGTGAATGATATTTTTAATTATCTTTATTCGTCCATCTGCTGTAAGTGTCTGGAAATAATTATATTTCTTAAATAGACTAATTTATCTTATATAAATAGTATAAAATAAAGTCCCCCACCGTGTCTGTCTGTCTGTCTGTTCGCGATAAGCTCAAAAACTTCTGAACGGATTTTCATGCGGCTTTCATCAGTGGATAAAGTGATTCATGAATTACGTTTTAATTTGTCAAGGATATATTTTTAACCAGGGCGGGCCAACGTCTGCCTGGCCCGCTAGTCTTATATAAATTGTTTGTATTTAAGGAAATAAGATGTTTTTGTTATATTTTGACTCAAATTTTATATCAAATATAAATGTAGTAAATATGAAAAAAAGAAAGAAAAGCATTTATTTGCAACACACATAAGTAAATATAAAAACACGTACAATTAAAAAAAAGAGAAAAAACATACATATTGTGGGGTATTGTGTCGTATTTACAGAGAATATAAAATTGTAATTCAGTGACGCTCGCGCAGCGGTTCGGATCGGTCGCTGGCGCCAATAAACGCATGCACATGGTTGTGCTTCCTTTCTACAACACATCCTTCCAAGACATCTAACACTGGTGACCCCATCTCGAACTATATAAGCAAAATGTCTGTAAATAAGTACTTTTCGTTGCATGTAGAATGTAAGTCATATAAATATAATAGATTAGTCACCACATTGCACAACGTAACGATATGATTGTTATTTATGTGGACAGTTCAGTCGCCTTCAGCGTCAAATTTACATAATATGCTTGTATTGTAATAATGTGTATTCGTGTTAAACTAATCATATATAAGTTAGCTCAGTAAAATAATAAATATTGCTTAATGTTACATATATCTTCATGCATATTTTTTGTATTATACTCGTATTATCTGTATTCCTTATATTTTATTTTCTGTTTCTGTTTGTATTTCCTTTTTTTTTAATAAAGGGGGAATATTGTGGGGTATTGTGTCGGTGATTATCTTCTTTATATATAAATTTCTTCTGTACGTGTGTATGTCACTGAACTCCTCCTAAACGGTTGGACCGATATTGATGATATTCTGTGTGCGTGTTCCAGTGGATCCGAGAATGGTTTAGATTTACAATTGGACCCGTTAGGTGGCGCTATGGTTGACGTTTAGGATTTTTTTAAATTATCAAAGCAGTACAACGTCCACAGGAACCGCTAGTAGAGAATATAAAATTGCTGCATGCGTTTATTGGCGCGAGCGAACGATCCGAGCCGCTGCGCGAGCGTCACTGAATTGCAATTTTATATTCTCTACTAGCGGTTCCTGTGGACGTTGTACTGCTTTGATAATTTAAAAAAATCCTAAACGTCAACCATAGCGCCACCTAACGGGTCCAATTGTAAATCTAAACCATTCTCGGATCCACTGGAACACGCACACAGAATATCATCAATATCGGTCCAACCGTTTAGGAGGAGTTCAGTGACATACACACGTACAGAAGAAATTTATATATAAAGAAGATAATCACCGACACAATACCCCACAATATTCCCCCTTTATTAAAAAAAAAGGAAATACAAACAGAAACAGAAAATAAAATATAAGGAATACAGATAATACGAGTATAATACAAAAAATATGCATGAAGATATATGTAACATTAAGCAATATTTATTATTTTACTGAGCTAACTTATATATGATTAGTTTAACACGAATACACATTATTACAATACAAGCATATTATGTAAATTTGACGCTGAAGGCGACTGAACTGTCCACATAAATAACAATCATATCGTTACGTTGTGCAATGTGGTGACTAATCTATTATATTTATATGACTTACATTCTACATGCAACGAAAAGTACTTATTTACAGACATTTTGCTTATATAGTTCGAGATGGGGTCACCAGTGTTAGATGTCTTGGAAGGATGTGTTGTAGAAAGGAAGCACAACCATGTGCATGCGTTTATTGGCGCCAGCGACCGATCCGAACCGCTGCGCGAGCGTCACTGAATTACAATTTTATATTCTCTGTAAATACGACACAATACCCCACAATATGTATGTTTTTTCTCTTTTTTTTAATTGTACGTGTTTTTATATTTACTTATGTGTGTTGCAAATAAATGCTTTTCTTTCTTTTTTTCATATTTACTACATTTATATTTGATATAAAATTTGAGTCAAAATATAACAAAAACATCTTATTTCCTTAAATACAAACAATTTATATAAGACTAGCGGGCCAGGCAGACGTTGGCCCGCCCTGGTTAAAAATATATCCTTGACAAATTAAAACGTAATTCATGAATCACTTTATCCACTGATGAAAGCCGCATGAAAATCCGTTCAGAAGTTTTTGAGCTTATCGCGAACAGACAGACAGACAGACACGGTGGGGGACTTTATTTTATACTATTTATATAAGATAAATTAGTCTATTTAAGAAATATAATTATTTCCAGACACTTACAGCAGATGGACGAATAAAGATAATTAAAAATATCATTCACGTGTTTTCTGTTCATTATAAATAGTTTTTTATTGTCTATTAATTAATAACTAATAGTAACTTATATATAATATAATAATAATAACCGTACCATCTGACTACAATATAGGACCAAAAGAAATAGAAAAACTTAGGAAATATCACCCCTTAAAAGTAGAACTAACACGACTCTGGAATACACACACAGAAACCATCCTTATAGTAATAGGCACAACAGGCGTAGTAGCAAAAAGCAACATGGACAAATTAGAAGCAAACATAATCATACACATACTACAAAAACAAGCAGCGATACACACTTGCACAATAATAGGTAAAGTTTTAGGAGATTTAGTGTTCAGAAATTCAAAGATTTTGTGACTATACAAAAAATAAACGCTTGTCTGTTCCGCAAGAAATTGTATTATGGAACTCTTTACGTAATACGTTTATAATCTAAGATCTTATTAGGAAGACCTCTATATCATTAAAGTTATTAATAATTATAATGTCGAATTGTAAACAATAAGCTGATAATTATTTAACTAATTAAAAATAAAGAATGAGGTGAAATCTTGCAAATTTAATGCAAACAAAGTCGCGGGGAACAACTATTCTAAAATAGAATAACCTTAATTACTTTTTATAAGGTTCGCTATCTACCAGTGAAAGTCCCGTGAAAATCGGTCTAACCATTTTGGTGATAGTACAGCGGGCGAAACCACGGTTAATAGCTAATCTAAATTAAAATAGACTAAATAACTTTTTTAAATGTTCGCTATCTGTCGGTGAAAGTCCCGTAAAAATTGGTTGAACCGTTTCGGAAATAGCACTACGGGCAAAGCCACGGTTAACAGCTAGTATAAACTAAAATTTCCTTAATTATTTTTTGTAAAGTCAGCTATCTGCCAGTTAAAGTTTCGTGAAGACCGGTCTAGCCGTATTGGAGATAGCATTGCGGGCGAAGCCACGGTTAACAGCTAGTATAAACTAAAATAGCTTGAATTACTTTTTATAAGGTCAGCTATCTGCCAGTGAAAATCTCGTGAAGATCGAATCGTTTTGAAGATAGTACTGCAGGCGAAGCCACGGTTAACAGATAGTTTAAATTAAAATAAACTAAATTACTTGTTATGATGTCCGCTATCTGCTGGTAAAAGTTCCGTGAAAATCGATCCAACCGTTTTGGAGATAGCATTGTAGACGTAGCCGCGGTTAATAGCTAGTCCAATTTAGAGTAGCCTAAGTAACCCGCTGTAATTTCAGCTATCGGCCAGTGAAATCCTCGTCAAAATCGATCCAGCCGTTCCGGAGATTACCCGGAACAAACAGACAGACAGACCGACAAAATTTTTAAAACTAGCAATTTTGTTATCAGTACCGTGTATACTTTCGTACCCAATCAGTAAAAAAATATATTTTGATATTACATATAGAACCTTCATTTTTATTATATGTATGTATATAGATTGCACATATTTGAATTAAAAGTATTAAACCAGATAATTCGATTATGTCATTCTAAATTTTACATATAAGCCAAAGAAGTTTCACTTCCTGCGTGTATACGAACTGATCACACGTAAAGTTTTTTTTTATCGATAAAGACTTTGTGAAAACCCATCATAACCCATTATTAGCGTGTATGTTATATTGCACTTGCGCCTGAAAGCAAATGCAGCTGCCGCGTCTCAGTGCAACAGAAAATGATTGATTTTATTTAAGCAACGTATACTTGAAGAAGTTAAATCTGAAACTAGTAATAGAAATATTTCCCATATTTCTAACTATAACAATGTGGCCTTATAATGACCTGATCTCGTAGCTGATTCTCTAGAATCGTAGCCAAATCTTCGGCCTCATAGTCACATTTCTGACCACTTAATGTATCTTCAGAAATCATGGTAGATTTTCTGGTCTTACTAAATATTCTATCTCGTAGCTTTGTAAATGATTTTTGGTCTAGTTTTCGTAGCTGATATCAATGAAATCGTAGCCGATTTTTTGATCTTGTAACGCCTACGCTGTTTTCGTAGCAGAGTTTGAAATCTCTTAGCTCATTCTTTGACACTGTAGTAGAATCTATCTATCGGAATAGGTATACTCTTATATTTCAACCGACGCAGTTGCTCTCGAGGTATATCAGTTTTGGAAATGACCTGTATTATTTAAAACAGCCCGAAGTCTAATTTAAGGCCAAATGTGACTTAATTACAGTGCCTCCTTTCTTGTTTTCAACATTAGTAATTGTACATCAAAGACGTATGTGTCTTAACAGATAAGTAAACTTCTTTATAATTCACAGGGTCACAATCAAAATATTGAAAATGGGAATAAATATTTTTTCCTTTATCTCTCGGAACCACTGGCTTACCCTGGGACTTGACGATCGGAGTTTTCACTCCGTACGCCTTGTAGTAGCGCAAACTCTGCCGAGAGGTAATAGTGACCAACAGAATCTATAAAGCGCATCACACACGACAGTTCCATATATGCTAGGGAGTTCATAGTTTTAAATATAGTTTTGTTTATAATTTTTTACTCTTCGTGTCGGAAGCATATCGATTGAGTGCTTACTTAGCCTCTTACAGAAGGCAGCTTTCCTCTTCTTTCCGTACTTGAAAGCGACCATGATCATGACACATCACACTACGGTAGCCGGGCACATCATCATTTCAAGCATTTCATGCTAGTTTCAACTTTAAATGGAAATAACAGCACGTTTTAAACCTGATATTGCAGATTTTTCGCTTATTTCATGTTCATTAATTGATTCACGCCTCCATATAAAAAAGGAACTCCTGTTTTCTGTTCTCAAATATATCGTGATTTGACAATGACATTTGAAATATAACAAAAATACCAAAACGCAAAACACGATTTTTAAATAATTAAAGCTGTTCGACTTCGCGCTAACGTTTGACACTATTAATAGTAATTTAATGTTATTTAAAATGCGTTATTATGAATTGAATAAAACACAATGCGATGGTTTTACAACTAGCTGGCCAACCCCTTACAGTATATTAAAATGCAAAATAAGATGGGACCTCAGTTTTTCATCTCCACAAACATTTTGAAGTGAAACTTCTTTATCGACGTAGGGAGGAATTTTAGAGCATGTAAAAACATATGTAACGTTTTTCGGTTACGCGCCATCTTAATTTCTGTACATTTTTTTCCGTTACGCGCCATGTTTATATCTAAAGGTGCGTTCACAATGATCAGATTCCGTGGAATGTAAATCATATATTTCATATTTCAGTTATCATAAGCTATTAATTTCAAAAATATATAATAACAATAACAATAATAGTAATAATTCTATTATAATTAATGAAATATAATTGATGAAATGCTATTATAATCTTAGTAACAATAAGATAAAATAATTGAATTAATTGTATCCATGTTTATAATAATAAAACTTTATCTAATTTAGCTTTATTTAACCAATTTCTGTAAAGTTGTAAATATAGTAGATCATTTTTCGAAAAATGATGTCATAAAGAAGTTTCACTTCTTACGTGTGTACACTGATACACGCACGTTTTTTTTTTTCTTGTGAGTAACTATTGTTATTCTACTTAAGCATTAAATATTATACGTTTACTATATTACGTTACATTACATAACTTTACATTATACTATATTACTTATTTTTCATAGTAATTATACATTAAAAACATATAATAATAATAATATATATATTGCCACCTATGAATAAAAATAGAAAGTAGGTACATACGGGTTCTTTTCATTTCTGTTTTAAATAGAGAAACAAATAAAATTTAGATGTTTTTAACAGTATTTTTAATAAAATCTAAGAGCCAAGAATTTAATAGCCTAGCAATTTGTCAATGACATATACTTTCCATGTACACGACTTTAACAAAAATGATTGGAAATGTAAAAAAGGATATATTTTTGTCAATTCCCTAATATTGTTTTAATAATTTTAGTACCTTATCTATTGACGAAGAATATAAGCTTCCTGTACACAAAATGTCATAAAAATCGATGTATCCGTTTCAATTTTATCCGAACATAGAAACAGACAAAAAATGACATTAATTACCTTTAGGTACACCCCAAAATTTCGATAATAATTTACTTTACAGTCGGATATATGAAATTATTTATATAGAAACACTAGCATCTGCCTACAGCTCCATGTGTTTGCTAAGGGACTATAATTAATAATATAGTAATTATATACGCGCAACAAATAAACGGTGCTACCAGTTCCTTTTCTTCTCAAAGGTATACATCTGATAAGGAATATTAGTAGGAAGTAGTAGTAAGTAAACAAGAATTTTTTGAGAAGAAAAGGAACTGGTAGCACCGTTTATTTGTTGCGCGTATATAATTACTTCACATGCCTTAAAACAAGATGATACATGTTAATAACACAGCCTTTTAATGCAATATCTAGAAATTCAACAGTCTTACGCAAGCGCCAGACTGCAGGGCTGTGCGACATATATGTACATTAATCAATCTATCTCCTTAACTAATTCAAAACCCCACTCTAAAATTTGTAGTATATAAATAGGTATACTTTAGGCTATTTTATAATGAACAACAATTAGAAAGCAATGGCTCATGGTATTCAAATTTTGTTTTGAAACGTTATCTTCCGGTTAAAGTACAAAAAATCGATTCGATTTCGAGTATGACTATACTTTGGGATGGTTTAACATAGCGAATAAACATTATAAGAAAAAAATGTATATTATCATTTATACTTACTAGAAAGAAATAAAGAAATACTTTATTGTTGAAACAATTAAATTAAATTACACAAACTAATTAGACAAAAAAAAACCATCCAACAATTGACGATCCCATTCAGCGAAAATCTGAAATACAATAAGTAGTACTGCAGCGCTGATTTTCGATGGGAGCCTAATATGAATGATAAACGGACGTTTAGTCGGTCATATTAATGTAAATACAAATTTTAAAACGAACAAACTAATAACACAGACACACAACACGTCACGAATGGTCATACTAAAGAGACATAACTACTGTAACCACAAATTTAGGATTAAACAAAACAAATATAAATATATAAGAAAAGAGATTTCAAACAATATACACACCAATCAACAGAGCTTACAATAGAACTGCGTAAATATATTACAATACTAGAAGTGCAAGTGTTTTGAATATGAATTAATTTCAGAACCTCACCTTTTTTTCGTCGTCCGCTTTACGTGAAATGCCCCCAACAAAGACTCGGTGGGAATAGACAGCTAATATTTGTTTACTATGCAGCTACTTGGAGCAACTTACCTGTATCATAGATATACAATTATGGCTAAACTACTTTTTACCCGTAACTTTGCTCGCGTCAACGGGATTGGTATTTTTCTGCATGAAAAGTAGCCTATGACCTTTTATGTATAATATTAGCTGACCCGTGCCCACTTCATTTCTAGAACACAATCATATATCTCTCATCGTTAAGGCAGCGTTCGTAAGAAACATTTTCGTTCGACCATTTTTTCTTCGACTCTCCATATAATACAACTCCTTACAACCACTACAACCTCACAAACTTTACCTCTTTATAATATAATAATATAATTAATTAATAGCTTCTGCCCACGACTTCGTACGCGTGGAATAGTTATTTTGGGCTAACACGCAGCGGAAGCTCTCAGAAGGAAAAACACCCCGATTTTAAAACATTCTTCATTGTTGCTCCGCTCCTATTGGTCTTAGCGTGATGATAGCCTATGACAATCACAAATAACGTGGCATTCTATTGGTAAAAGAAATCCGTTTAGTAGTTCCTGAGATTACCCCCTACAACGTCACAACGTCACTAACTCACAAACTTTACCTGTTTATAATATTAGTATAGATTAATTAGAATTTTCCCAAAATGATGATCCAATTTTTTATGAATGTAACTTATAAACACTAGCTTTTGCTGGCGGTTTCGCTCGTGTCAATGTAGATTTAACCGAATCCTCGGGAATAGTAATATTATTAGATTAAAGGTATAATATCCCTGTCTGCTATCTGTATTCCTGACGACGTGGAAGCAAAATTTCATGACTTAAGTATTTAAGGTATGAAAATGTAACTAACAAACAAATAAATAAAAAACAATCACAATCATAACGTGTACGCATAATATTAAATTAGAATAGCACAGGATTTCTTTCACAATCTGTTCTGAGTGTGCTGCGTGGCAGGGCACCGTCGCATTCTGGCTGTGGCAGTAGGGCAAGATTTATCGCTGTCGAGTGTGATTTTGGTCATGTTCGGCAGCGAACAGGCATGATAAGCGATGGGCTTCTTCTGTGAGATGACCTTCTAGGAACCTCTAAGCGGCCCTCTCCGCCAATGGAGGACTGGTAGGAGAAGGCGGCAATCCTGAGGGGATGGGCCGGGGGTACGTCTCCTCATTGCACAGTTCTCACTGATGAGGGGAGGCAGCTGGAGTGTACCCAGTATGCAGTAGCAGTATGTTAGGCAAGAGACCGGCGGTCACCATCTACCGGGTGGGCCATTGGGGCGGCTATCGAAAGCTGAGTAGCTAGTACGATCCTTTGCCGCTCCAACAAATATGATCTGTCGGTAGACCGTGGGGTTTTAGTCCGTACGAGTCGGACATAACTCACTCTCTCCCCCGGGGTAGGTATCATTTTCCCACGTTAATAAAAATAACGGATTTTCTTAATACTTTGGCTATTTGCAGTTATCCCATAAATAATCACTATTAATATAAATCAAAGCTTTCAAAAACCGGAAAAGAAAACACATAAAATTAGTGCACAACTTTTATTATTTCCTTTGCAAATATAATATTATGAATTTAGCATGAGGTGGCATTAAATATATATGTTTAAGATCTGTGGTATGGATAAGTGTAGACACGGGTGTTGGTGATCCTGCATGCGTTTTCCGATTGATCGATAACTCTCAACTTGGAAGCAACGTGACCAAAGTTTCGGCTAAGGAAGGCGTTAATTTCAGCCCTTGTGTGGCAATCGAATTTTTTGAACCTTGAATTGATCCACATGCTTACTAAAATAATATAAAATACATATTAATTAAAATCTATCACTGTAAAATCGTGTTACTTCCATTTGCAATGCTTAGTTCTAATGAAGCTTTAATATTAGATAATTAATGATTTTTCGAAACCGAACAAATCAGTGCAATAGTAACTCGGTACTCCGTATTTATTTTGTGAAGATCAAACATGGCAAGAATTTATAGTAATTTAGTATGCATAAATATCTAAAAAGTGGTGGTGGTAGAGCCACGCTGAAGCTATTACTGGTTTTAACATGAATGGGTCGGCTCCCTCTCATAGAATACTGACGTGAAGTAACAGTGCTTGGATTGTTGCGTTTCATTCAGTCAGTGAGAGCGCCGGTGACCCACCTCCCCCTTTCCCCCCTAACACAGTCGGGCAATACACTTGCGACTCCCATGATGTTGCTAGTGTCTATGGACGGCGGTGTTCACTCAACGTCAGGTGACGCACCTGTTCGTTTGCCACCTATGATATTTAAAAAAAAGTGGTAAATGTTTTTAAAGTATATTTATAGTGCTAATACTTTACAATGTTAACGTAAATTCAATAAGTAGTTTGCTAATACACAATCATTTGTGCAGCATAAACACAGAGTGGCACAAACTATTAAGATAAAAATAAATTATACTCATCAATCAAAAATGTGTCTGCTTTAATGTTGCTCGTTATTAAAAATACGGTAGCATTTTATCTAAAAACCTGCATTGTGAAGGATAATTTTGTGAAACAAGTCTAGGTTCGCATACAAAACTGTGATATATATATATATATATATCCACAACCACAATCCAGCAACAAGAACGATGAATTTTGACATGTACAGAATCTGTATTTATACAAGGAATAACCGTGTGTAAACTAAGTTCGTTTACATTACTGAATAATTAGAATACAATTGACGATAGTAATTCAAAAAATGTCGCTTTTTTCATTGGCGTATTTAAAATTTACTTACAGCTGTGTTTATTGCTCCTTTCGAAGTATTTACAAGAGTAAGAAATAGAATAACTGGTGTAATCGGTTGCCACAATGGTTATAGGTTCCACACGGGTACAGTCTGCAAGTAATCGACATAAATGTGAATGTAATGATTAATTAGATCTTTACTGTACGAAGTATAAACTTCATCAGTTACGTAGAATATTTTAAGTTTCAAATAGAAATTCCCATGCTTGTGATCGCTCCCAGTTTTGATTAGTTTGATTTTAAGCCCTAATACCTTAATAACTCGGTAGAATTTACATCGCATTTTTAAAAAGAAAGAATTTTACTATTCAGTTATATCTTTAAAATGAGAGTTCTTATAGGAGGGCTTTGATTTTCTGATCTGCAATCTTTTTGTGTGGCGAGAAATGGTGGGGGTTAGTGGGGGTAAGCACTGCGTCGGGTAGAGTTCGATCAACGAAGTAACGTCGGTCGCGGTTAGCACTTGGATGGGTGACCGCCTGGGAATAAGCGTGGCGTTGCTTTTTGTTGTATTATTTTAATTTAAATGTTTCCGAGTAATACAAAGATTCACTTCTGTCGTGTCTCTTTACGATACACTCTGTTTTTTTTTTCAAATGTTGGTTACCTCAGAACTTAGTCATCTAAATCGATTTGGAAGATTATAAAAGGGGATATTTTCAAGAGATTCCATGTTGTAGATGATGTCGTCAGGGATGTAACATGTTTAGCTTTTTAAGATTTCCAGTTTATGTACCTACATTGAGAACGAAGTTTAAATTTGTGACAGTTTCGTTTACAAATATTTTTTATATGTGATTGATAATTACGCATAGAAATGTCATGTAGCCGTAGCTCAATTATAACGTAATGTACATTATACGGAACGACAAAGGCGTCGGTTTGGAACCCAACGATATATTTTTTTTGTTTTAAGTAGCATAGGGAGATGAATTATAGCTTAAATTTTTAACTAATTTATCTGCTATATTTAGCACAAAGAAAATTTACTAAAATCCTTCATTTCATTAACTACAAATTTTTGACATTCGTCCGTTATCTTGGAGAACCCATTGCGTTTTATGGGATCAAAAGTATCCAAGATGTAACCTTGTAATATTAATTGTCACTGTGTCAAGTTTCGTCAGAATTGGTTCAGTACTTTCAGAGTGATACGTGTTCACAAGGACATTAAGCCAAAAATTGTAAAAAAATCACTTTTGGCTTCTATATTGATAACAAAGTCTAGCGCGATAAAAATTTTCAAAAAATATTTAATGTACAGATTTGACTTTGCTACAGTTTTATTATAATATAGATGTATATAAATATAGATATTTAAGAGTATAACTTATAGGAACAAATACATACTTTCAATGTCTAGGTCGAAGACTATCTTGCCTGAACCGTGGGCGTCTGCAGCCTCTGTTACCGTACCGTCTACGTATAGCGCTTCAGCGTTGACTACGTGAGTCAACCTAATTGTAAAGGTATCACCTTTACTTTTGTAGTACACATTTCCACAATCTCCATCGCCTTCTTCGGCTAAAAGAAGTTTCTTCATCTGATACCATCTACCCGAGTACTGCAAAAAGATTTTTTTTATAATGGCATTGTAAAATAATGACACCGTACCTTATTTATCAGAAAGAATCGACAACGCGGACATAAAAAAAAATATGTTACATGCAAATTTTTAAAATTACTTATGCCACTAATTATAGTCGATTACAGCGAAATGAAAATGATCGAAATGAAATAGAACATACAATTTAAAAACAGACTAAAAGGAACAAGAAAAAAAAAGAACAATATAATTAAAAGAACAAAAAAAAAAATTAAATTAAATTATTGCTTAATAATTTAAAAAATATGGAAAAAATCATGAAGTAATTAAGTAAATTAAAAACTAATTTTAGATTTAAGTTGCAAAAGTGAATCGGTAAATAAATCTATGGTGTGATCTTTTTTAAACCAGGTCGTTATATTGACGTGATAGTCTGAGAACCATGGAAAAATGTCCTAAATTGGTTCTGTTGCTTTTATGACCAAATAAAGAGACTGGATATGTAGGTAATCTGGAAGGCATATTAATGATAAATTGTTTCAAAAGTTCTAAATTATCAACGTGGTTAGTGAAAAGTTTATATAAATAAGTCATGTTCAGCATAATTCTTCTATTGTATAGAGATGTAAGATTTATGTTACCTATAGTACTATCCAAAAACAAGGACCGTCTGCTAAGTATGGATACTGCTGATTCCGGAAGGCGTCAAACCAAAATAAATTACTATGATCGGTTTATTTCCATATGCATGCATTCCATTCCATTAAATGGTGGAAGAGCCACGCTGAAACTATTACTGGTTTCAGCATGAATGGGTCGGCTCGTCCGGGGTAGTACCGCCCTCTAATAGAAAACCGACTCTCCCTCTACCTTCCCTAACCCTTCCCCCAAAGGGTGGCAACGCACTTGCAACTCCTCTGGTGTTGTTAGTGTCCATGGACGGTGGTGATTACTTAACATCAGGTGACCCACCTGTTCGTTTGCCACCTATGACATAAAAAAAAAATATATATACGCAGTTGATCTCAAAATCCATCCTCCCTATACATACTATTATCGCGATCCAATCATACAATGTCTCTCTTATCACTGGATGTTTACAACAACTGGTTAATGTATCTAAATAAGTATAAGAAAAAAATCTACCTATTTATTATTTACCTATTTGGCTAATTCTTCTTTTGTTGTATTTCTAATTGTCAGGGCAAGATTTCTACGAAAGAAAATGTTTTAAAAAACGTACGAAAGAAATCTACATTAAAAAGTTAATCAGTAAGTGAGATAGAAAATAGAATCAAATAGAAAACAGAGATTTTCAAAAATAATAAAAGCATTGACAAATTGAACAGCCAGTTTCTTATAAATCTCAATTTGAATAATTGTTGCTGTTCTCATGCACATGTTATGTATAGGCTTAAGGGCGATTTCGATTTAAGCTGTTGATATCGGATTGCTGCCGCGCGAGGATAGGGCACGAGCAGGGTTAGCGCACTGCACACGGCTGGTTATGTCTTTCATACAAAATCGGTGGAACCGAGAACATGGCGAGAGCAGTCCGGCGCACGTCCGTTGGCAAGACGGCAACACCGTAATGTGATGTGTCTCCTTTTTGATTTGCTAGTGAGGAGGGAACATCAAGTTGTGCATGTTGTAAAATGTATAACTTTGCCTACTTTCATACTATGGATGACACAAAACTAGAAGAAAATATAGACGAAATGAAGGTCCGGCCCACTGTATGAAACTCAAAATATGTTGATTATTTTAATTTTATACAGATAAAAGACTTGGGAAGATATGTAACAAAAATGAATATAAATTAAAAAAATAAAAATACTAATGAAAAGAGTTATCCAGGTATCCAGGAAAAATTTATTTCCGTAATCATATTTTTTTTAATAAGACCAGCACCAACAATAACCCTTCCTCGTCTGAATCCATGGCTCGACCGAATGCAAGTGTTGGTGGACATCACTAAAATACAGTCGCACTCCGAATTAGACGTTTAGGTCGTACTGCTATCGTCCGGTTGTAGTACGACACCCGCTCATAAATTGGTATATCGACCGTAAGTCAGACAAAAATCGTCTAAACTTAAAGCGCTCTAAGGCTTATTTGTCCATGTGTCATTACATAATAATATTCACGTCTCTAAGATATCGGACATGAGATTTGTATTCGAGTTGATAACAACGTGTAACTGTCGCATCTCAGAACCAGCTATCAAGCGAAGTGAATCTGTATCTGGCTAGGACGCAACGAATAGCGATGAATACACCTCTCGATGGCTGCCGTTGTATTTGAATTCTACAATGCTTACCGGCATGATGCAATATTAAGAAAAATGAATAAATACTCAAATATTTCTCGCTTTATCGTTAAAGCGTTATGTTACACGAGCACAAAGCTTCCTCCAAGCAAGGAAAGAGTACCCGAAAACCCGACAACTTAAATCTCTATAAATAAAATGTTGTGTTCACTTCTACTAAGAACCTGATATTTCATTTGCTTACATTTGTATGTTTATAAATGAGGACATTACATATCAAATTTTTTCATACGTACTCGATGCTAATCGTAATATTTTTGTTAATTTACACATCTTCATAAATTAAGCCCAATGATTCTGTTTTACCAAGACTCGTTCAATCGTTTTTACCTGTAATACTGACAAACATCCATCTTACTTGACAAACTTTCTCGTTTAAAATATTATTAAGAGGTATCAAACAGGTGTGAAGTCCACTTGACATTAAAGGTCATTGTAGCCTATGAGTATATATTTGGCCTCAAAGAAAGCACAGTCTTAATGTCAATTGTAGTACATTTAGGAGTAAGATGAAAGGGTTCAGCTCCAGTGTATTCACAGATATACCCTTTGAATTGGAACACAGCAACGTAAGAACTGTTCTTAGGGGAACCAAAAAGACGTTGGTCCTGCCGTAGCCGAATATTATACTGTCAAATGCACATAAATATGAAACCTCTACAACGTAAATCGTTGTAGGCCACCCCTCACCCGCACACCAAATGTGGCTCACCTCGGATTACGACGCCCACGAAACTTTTTAGAATGTCCTCGCAAGATGTTTATCGCACATTTGATAGCACATAAAAACTTGATGAGCTCTTTTATGTCATGAAAACTAATATACAGACCTCATGATTAGAATCAATCATTGTGTTTGTGTATTATTCAAGTTTCTATTCGTTAACTTCAGACCCAAATTTGTTATTAACGATAATTTTTTCGTTGGTCTAACGGTAGTATTACACTATGTAAATGTATAAAGTATTATTTTTACGACTATCAAATGTCACGCCTACGAATTTGATATAGCTTGGCCCGTAAATTTCTAAAGGTTTAATACCTGACCTAAACATGTAATATTGTGTAATACCATTAATTCATTAGTAGCATTAACTATTGTGATAGAATAACAATAATATTAATAATAACATTATTTTTCTATTTTTTATTTCTATTTTTCTATTTCTATTTCTAAAAATAATGTTTTAGTAACCACCAGAACTAAAATAATTAACACGGTCATATTTCAGGCGCTTGCACAAACAGAAAGTTCTATTCTCATTTTTATTAACTTTTCTAATATCTATAAATAGCATTTGAATATTTCAACACCCCATAAATACATCGCCAAAAGATGTAAATTAAACACAGTAAATAAAAATTTAATTTTTTATAAACTCTTTAACTTGAACACTTTTTTTAACTATATAACTCAATTTCGGCATAAAATATGAAGGGAATAACTTTTCCCTTGAATTTGAATTTATCGAAGTTCTACTATAATAAAAAACCGGCCAAGTATGAGATGAATTTTATCAGAGATTCTAAATCTAATCACGTGTCCAGTCCACAATCAGCAAAAAAACAAATTTGTCAATGCCTTAATCACTATTAATCAAAGATCCCCATCGTCTAAAGTAGATGCACAAACTTTATCCTTACGCTAGCCCGTGACGTATTAACGATTAAAAAAAACTGTTAGTCCTTACTATTCTGTGTTATGTTAAAAGATAGTATTTATTACAAGAAAATTTGTGAAACTTTCGGCTTTCCTCTAAACGTGAGAGTCAGTCACTTTCACTTGAATATATTACCAGTTATATAAAATATACAAAAAATTTGAGAAAATATGTTAAGGTCTGAACTTATTGACATCTAATTGAGACTATCCTGATTGTAACTAAATATGCAAATATCGAAACCTTTTAAGCAATAATAAATAATATTAAAATCCAATCCAAAAGTTTTAAAATTGTTACACGTTAATTTCTAATATTAATAAATATTCGCAGGAATACTGTCAATATCTGTGTATTTATCTTTTTTAATATATTAGTATATTTATCAAATAGATAAATAAAATATCTTATAATATCTGCTGAATCATTTAGCGACTAAAATGAACTATCGCGTCTACGCGCGGCAAACTAAGAATTTATCATTATTCAGAAATCTGTGGAAAACGTCGCACTTACCGCACACATGTCGAAGTTCTTAACTGGTTCCACAATAGGACATGGACCATCAAGAATAAGCTCCGCGGACGCCACCGACAAAGTCATAAGAATTAAGCCAAACATTTTAATTTTATTTTATATTTTGGGTATTAGTAATACTGACACCACGATATTCAGTGACACACTGAAAGTAACAGTATGTATATATCCTTATATATGCTCCAATTGAACTGAGGTCATAGATGAAGTTTGAATTTTTATATAATTATCATAACTACTTCATTATCATAAGTACATAAAATGAATGCTGCACGACGATTGGTCTATAATATGTCTAATAGATACACTTAAATATCGCTATTCGTCATATAAGCAAAGAGCCGAAAATACCAACTTCTACAAGATTAATAATAAGACAATCATATTAGATAAGGTCAAACGGTATTCTGAAGTCTGTTTATACAGCATATAGCTTTTTGTTTAGTCTCTTTTATTGTACGGTCTCAGTATACAGTATACAGAGTATACAGATTGCATTGTGGATTCTTGAGACAGAAATTATGCTGATTGCGGTGTTGGATTTGAACAGCATGAGTTTATACATTTTGTATTATATATTCGAAAGTCATATTACAAGACAATAAAATGAATGCACGATGGTAGTAAATCATATTAGTGAAATTTTCTACCTTGAAAATTGGTCGTTATGGAAAAGTTTTTACTTATTGTGAAAGAAGTCGGTCGCTCTCTAAACCCAAGACTTTTTGCATATTCGTAAATACTAACTAATTCAGTTATTTTTAATAATGTTTACTGTTGGTGATAGTCTCCTGGTCTTCAAGTGAGAATCAGAGATGTGAACATTCTCGCCTATGTTTATTAATTAACCAGTACAACAGTTTTTAAGAAATCCTCCCCAATAGTGTTGTGATGGATCAAATGGATATAAAATTCGCAGATGTTGAGGTAAGTAATTGTATATTTATTAGTTATCTGCAAACTTTCCCTAGGTGACTCTAATGTGTATAACACTAGCTTTCACTCGCAGCTTCGCTTGCGTTAACGTAGTTTTGATCTATTACTCGGGAACATAATTTTTTTTGTGAATGTGAGGTACTAGTGACAACGTGCGTGCAAAATTTTATGATTATCAATTCAGTAGTTATGAAAGCCTGAAAGCCTGAAAGGGTAGCAAATACACAAACAAACAAACTCACTTTTGCATTTATAATATTAGTAAGGATGTATCGTTTAACTAAATATTGATGGCATTTTTTGAGTTCAAAACTTTCTAAGTTGCAAGTATAGGAGATTACAGTACAAATAAAAATTTAAATAATATTAGTAAGGATGTATCGTTTAAAAATCTTGATTACATTTTTTAAGTTCAAAACTTTCGAAGTTGCAAGTATAGGAGATTACAGTACGAATAAAAAATTAAATAATATTAGTAAGGATGTGTATCGTTTAACTAAATATTGATGGCATTTTTTTAGGTTCAAAACTTTCTAAGTTGCTAGTATAGGAGATTACAGTACAAATAAAAATTTAAATAATATTAGTAAGGATGTATCGTTTAAAAATCTTGATTACATTTTTTAAGTTCAAAACTTTCGAAATTGCACATATAGGAGAATACAGTACAGATGAAAATTTAAATAATATTAGTAAGGATGTATCGGTTAACTAAATCTTGATGACATTTTTTAAGTTCCAAATTTTCGAAATTGTACATATAGGAGAATACAGTACAAACGAAAACTTAAAGGCAAAAGTATCAAAATTATCTTAAGTTAGTTTAAAAAATATATGGACAATAGAATAAAACATTTAAAGTAAAATTTAAACAGATTTATTATTGCATTTTTATAGTTTCAGTCATTAAAATAAGTGACATGTGACAAGACTCATGAGTAATAAAATAAAAACATGCATTTGGGTTCTAATTCTACATAATCATTAATTGTTTATTTGATTCTGATGAAATTTATTTGATTATACAAAGTTGCTATTACAATTTGTGCAAAATATATCATATTGGCTATTGCTCGTGACTTCTGCCACGGTAAAATACAATAAAACATTTATTAACAAAAATAATCAGATTAACGCATCCTAGTGGAGATTTATAGTGAAAAGTATAATAAAAAGACAATAATATTTTCTACCATTATACTTTTAAAATATCAGCTATATCAAAAAATAGTCTTCTGTTCGATGCTTTTTCGTAGCATTAGTGAGCGCAACGAGGGGGAGTGATGTGGTGCTGACGCCGCACATTTGTTAGCGTGGTCCGGCTACCTTTAAGGCTAAGGCATTAGTCGTTTACGTAACTCTGTCTTGTCAGGACCGTTATTAGGTCAAAACAAATAAACATGTCTAAATAAATAAGCGCATTATTAATCACCATACATATAGCCCACAGCAGCTAAACTGGGAATATATTCTATTTAAAATGTCGCTATTGTAGCGACACGCATAATACCTACACAGTATGTGCTATAAGATACTCTATCTGTAGTCCGGTGAAGCTGTTAAGACCTTGCGTGGTCAATACCATAGTCAGATCGAAAAAAAAAATACTCTACCGATAGATGCAAAAAATATATAAGATAGATTATTCAATTGAAATACGCGATCACCTAAAATTCACTAACCAAGTGATTAATTGTCAAGTAGAGTTATTATGAATGACAAATACATAATGAATCGTTAATATTCTAGCTTTGCCTATTTCTCTATTGTTCAAGTACTATTTATTCATTTCTAGTTTTTACTGTTTCATTTTATTAGTCCAGTGATAATTACATTTTCATTATCCGTTCATTTATCACTAATTCTATATGTGGGCTAAATACAAATAAACAGGTTTTCGTAAATTAGCTGTCAATTCCTTTACAAGACGACATAATCGGAGTGATATCTTCATTACACGTACAAAATCTTCTGAAAGTTGCAATGTGGTCGTTATACTGCCATATCCTTATTACTCAATGTATTGGCATCTATTTGAATCATAATTAATTAAAAACTATATAATATAAAACGTAATATTGTAAGTATAATATCGAGGCAACTTAAAAGTTTTCCTATAATAATATTTTGAATATGTTTTGTATTAACCTCTTGACTGTACTATGCGCAAGGCCGAACGAAAAGCTATATTGAGAGCGGCCAAAACATCTGAACTGGACTATAGCTCCCTGAAAAATTGCAGTCGTTCGATGTTTTAACGGCTAGTAGTCCGGATGGAATGTCAGTAGTAATACTCGCGAAATGTTCAGCTGAATTATCTCCAGTAGTGACGCTACTTTCTTAGCTCTTTGGTGTCATGCCTCGAACTTAGAGAGAGTATGATCTCCAACAGGTTCTCAAGAAGGGTAGTCGGCGTGACTCTAACACTTTCCGTATAATTGCTGTAATCTTAATTCGTTAGGTTTTAATGGCGAATGGTAAGTATGGTAAGAATGGCGAAGATTTAACAATCAGTTTCATCGTTCAATTCGTATCCTTGTTCCGCTTTAACTTGTTACAAATTTAACATGAATATTAAAAATTAATACTTATTTTGGAAATGAGAAAATTAACGCAAGGCCGGAAAATGGCAATATGGTGCTGTAAAATTTTTCTAGCTTTTTTCTTTGGCTCTTTATACTGGCAGTTTTGGTAAATACCTATTGTGATCTGTGATACTACAATCAATCACGGATCTTTCCTCCTCGTTCACCACCACAATGGGATGGAATGCGTACGTCTAGTTCGCTAAGCACCACTCATCAATGAGCAACAAAAGCGAGCAACAACTTTCGTTGAAAAGTCCCAACAGCCAAAGTTCGGCGGCCTTTTGAATCAGGAACTCGGGCGGGAAGGCCTACGTGTTCCTGTACTATCTTATATTGTATGCTTATTGCCTGTCAAATAAAAAATATTTTTTGATAGAAACATAAGTAACCGCAGACTTAACCTCTGTACTTGTAAATTTTGACATTTCAAATTGAGATACCGAAATATATATTAATATATTGATATTATATACTAAATACAAAACATAAAAATAAAGTCAAATACGCTTGATGAAATCTATTTTCGGATAAAGGTTAATAATAAATAAATGTGGTTGTTTGGCTATTTATAAAAACCTGTAAGAAAACTGGAAATAGAATTATTAAAATAAATCGGCAAAAAATCTATACATATAATAAAAATAAAGTTTCTCTATGTAATATCAAAATATATATTTTTTTACTGATTGGGTACGAAAGTATACACGATACTGATAACGGTTGGACCGATTTCCACGAAACTTTCACCAGCAGATAGTGGACATCATAACAAGTAATTTAGTCTATTTTAATTTAAACTAGCTGTTAACTGTGGTTTTGCCCGCAGTGTTATCTCCAAAACGGTTCGACCGATCTTCACGAGACTTTCACTGGCAGATAGCTGACCTTATAAAAAGTAATTCAAGCTATTTTAGTTTATACTAACTGTCAACCGTGGTTTCGCCCGCTTTGGTATCTCCAAAACGGTTAGACCGGTCTTCACAAGACTTTCACTGGCAGATAGCTGACTTTACAAAAAGTAATTTAGGAAATTTTACTTTATACTAGCTGTTAACCGTGCCTTCGCCCTCAGTGCTTTCTCCAAAACAGTTAGACCGACTTTCACGGGACATTCACTGGCAGATAGCGGACCTTATAAAAAGTAATTTAATTTAGACTAGCTGTTAACCGTGGCTTAGACCGCTGTGCTATCACCAAAACAGTTATACAGATTTTCACGGGACTTTCACGGGTAGATAGCGAGCCTTATAAAAAGTAATTGAGGTTATTTTATTTTAAACTAGCTGTTACCCGCGACTTTGAATGCATGAAATTTAGCAAGATTTCAACTCATTCTTTATTTTTAATAAGAGAAATAATTATCAGCTTATTGTTTACAATTCGCCATTGTAATTATTAATTATTTTAATGATATAGAGGTCTTCCTAATAAGATCTTAGATTATAAACGTATTACGTAAAGAGTTTCATCATAATACAATTTCTTGCGAAACAGACAAGCGTTTATTTTTTATATAGTCATGAAATCTTAATTATAATGGCAAGGTATATTCAATGTAATGTAAATGTAAATCTTTACAATAATATTTTAAGTTTAATTAGTTCCTTATACAGTACACTGAGAGAGTTATGTTGTGGGTTAAGGTTCGAAATATGTTGCTGATGACAAACCTCATTTGGCACGCTGTTAGTATTTATATATCTAATGTACACGTTACATGTTACTGTAAATGGCGTGCATGTCATACTTACAATTGCTTTTAAAGAGCATTTCTATAAATGTATATAGTCTCACAATTCTTTAATACGAATAAAAAAACGCGTGCGGAGCCGCGGGTGCAGCTAGTATAAAATAATTATGGCATATAATTTTAAGCAATATATTCTATGGATTCTTGCTGTTTTTTCTTACAAGGTGGAACCGTAAATATATTAAAAAACCGATAAATATAATTTAATTAATGATGATTTCATGCGTACAATTCAGTCATTTAAAATAAAAAATATATATAATTTTATTATTTTTTTATTTACTATTTTTAAGATATTCTTGACAAATGTAGTAACCTATTAATTAATGAATAATATAAGCTTTCCGTGTGCAAAATTTTACATACATCGTTCAAGTTAGTTTTAATATAAAATAAAAAATGATTCTATATTTAGATAAAAATTGAAATTTATTATACCTTTGAAACAAAAAAACAGACATGCTTTATGAATAATATAAGCTTTCCGTGTGCAAAATTTTACATACATCGTTCAAGTTAGTTTTAATATAAAATAAAAAATGATTCTATATTTAGATAAAAATTGAAATTTATTATACCTTTGAAACAAAAAAACAGACATGCTTTCAAATTCTAAGTTAACATAACTTTACGAAAATAAGAAAAGTTATACCGACATCTTGACACAATTTTCAGTTAATTTACACGAGATTCTTATCGAATAACGGGTATTATTTACAGAATTTCACCGCACATTATTTAAGTTTTTCTTCGAAATGATTTGTTTTTATCAATTTTATTGCATAGATTCCGCAATAGTTTATCTATTATTTTCATCACTTGCACTGGACACGTGAATACTTCATAAATTAACGATCATAGCTACTATTAAGTTGGCTCCAGCACTAACATGCTTTTAACGCCTCTCCTACATCTCCGGTGGAGACTTACTTCGGGCTTGAAAAGAGGTCAATATACAATCGGTTCTTATGAAGGAGGATCGGTGAGATCCTAATAACTATCGTCTACTTGCCGTAATCTCAGTGTTGTTCAAGATAATAAAGCAGATCATCAACGCTCAGTTTCTTCGTTATCTTGCGTATCGCTCGTTGGCAATCGATCGCCAATATGGCTTTCACCAAAACCGATCAACGAGTCAACTTCTTTATTTTTTGTTATATCAAAAGGAGGCAAACGAATGGGGAGTGGGAGACCCACCTGGGTCACCTGATGTTAAGTGATCACCACCGTCCATAGATACTAGCAACACCACGGGAGTCGCAAGTGCGTTGCCAGCCTGTGTATGGGGGATGGGTAGGGGGGATACGGAAAAGAGGAAGGGGGTGGGCCTCCGGCGCTCTTACTGACCGAACGAAACGCAACAGTGCAATCATTGTTATTTCACGTCGGTTTTCTGTGAGAGGATGGTACTGACCCAGACGAGCCGACCCATTGGCGTGCGGACTCCTCAACAATATATTCAAATCAAATCAAATCAAAATTCAAATGAATATCTTTCTTTCTACGCGGACGCAAAAATCGTGTCAATGTTAAAGAATGTAACTTATAATTCATTTCAGTAAATGCTAAAATACCTCAAGGCTCTGTACCTTTGCCTATTTTCTTTCTTCTATACATCAATGATATGATACCTTTGGGCCATATTCATTGGTTTGCAGATTACAGCACCATACATGGGTGCTCTTTCAGCTAGCCTTCTTGCGGTCAGGGGAAGTTGTCATTGAGCTCGACCAGTCCTTGCGTTGCATATCAACATATAAGGAGAAAATAATCTAGTTGGTTGGTTGTAAAGATCACTTTTGGATTGGTTAAGGATCAATAATATATTGTTCAAAATAACGTTGCAAATAACCGATTACTTTTTAACAATATTTAAAAGGTAAATATGATTCCTGTGGTTATCCTTAGAGCATATATCGTTATAGTCTTTTCTGTAGGCATTTTAATAAAGTATCTCATAGGGCTTAGATAATTTTAACAATGTAAGCACCTGAAAATACTTTCTTACGAGTTCATTACAATATGTCTACTTTTCTCTATCACTACCATGTACTAAAACAAAGTCCTCTGTCACGATAAACTCAAAAACTGAACTACCTGACGGATTATCATACGGTTTTCACTAGTATGTAATAGTATATAACTATATAATATGTTAAGTTTTTTTTATTATCAAAGCGGGCCAACGTCTGCCGGGTACGCTATTCTTATATAAATATAATATACATTCAAACCTTTTGAAAGAAATTCCCTAAACGATAGCAAAAATCTTATCAAAATGCGTTGCTTAGTTTTCAAGAAGTATGATAAAATACAAACAAACAACGAAAAATGGCTATTTAGACATAGTTCAGAGATTATGGTATGCTGAGATCATCTCCAATAAAGATAAATTTTGTGGAATGCAGAGCTGGTCTAATGTTTGGTAGTATTCTCTTTTATTGGTCATGGTTTTAGTTTCAAATTTTCACGCTAACCAAGAATATGAACAGGTAAACACAACACTTATAAAGAGAGAGACGGAGTCATAAAATACCGTCTAGATGCCCTGAACAGGTTGCAGAGACGAACTGTCCGCATTGGTAATGATGCATAGGTTATTGAATACATCGGGCCTCATCATTTGTGTAAGGAAATTATCTCACAAGGCGTGTTCTACCGCCGGCATCATTGCGAGTGTTCTAAAAAGCTATGCATACGTGCTAGGCATTGGATACACAGTTTTATGATAAAATTATTTTATATGATAAATGTGACCATGAACTACCACTGGATTGAAGGACGTGACCATTTAAACATTCACCTAGTATAAACTAAACAGTGTGAAGAATCAAGATAGTAAATTTTGCGCATGGTATTAGAAAAGTGACTGAGAGTATGAATGGTTCTATCAATTAATCTTAATTGTTTATCAATTAACTAGCAGGCCCGGCAGACGTTGTCCCATCCTGATTATAAAAAAAAATCCTTTCCTCATGAATCACCCTATCCACTGATGAAAATTGCATGAAAATCCGTTCGGTAGTTTTTGAGTTTATCGCGAACAGACAGACAGACAGACAGACGCGGTTAAACGTTGTTTAATTTTGAATTTATTTTAATAATGTATGAGCTTATTTCCGGTTTTCTATAGGTTGTTTATAAATAGGTATAACGACAACATTCATCGACGTATTATTAAGGATCATCCGAAAATAGATTTAATTGCGCATATTTGATTTCAGGTTTCTAGGTTTTATATTTAGCTCTGATATTTCATTATCTCACTTCGAAAAGATCAGAACTTACAAGTCCAAAGATTAAATTCGCTATTCTCTTCAAAATTATTGTTTGTTTTTCTCAATCTGATTCTTATTTGATAGGAAAATTTTTTGACTAGATAAATTGGGGACTTGTGTGTTATTCTGAGCAAAGGTACGTCGTGGTTCAAGTGGCCCTCAAGGCTTAACTCTTGGGGCTTTCAATGCGTGTTCGGAATAAGATATCCGGTACGATAGAAACGCATCTGATTAATACTGCCCCGGGAAAGTTGGATGCACAGCGGACTTGTCTTCTATTATGTTGGTAGGCGAGATACACCTCCCATCGCACTAAATGTATTGTCGGCACCAAATTTTTTAACCGTTCTGAAAATGGATGCGCAGTTCACAAATTTAAGTATAAATACGAATCTTATGTTATATTTAAATGCCAATTTTAGATTCCTACTAGCGGCCCGGCGGACGTTATTCCCGCCCTGATTATAGAAATAATCCTGGACAAATTATATACCAAAACTTTCCTCATGGATCACTTTATCCATTGGTAAAACCACATGAAAATCCGTCCAGTAGTTTTTAAGTTTATCGCGAACAGACAGACAGAGAGACGCGGTATGGGACTTTATTTTATACTATGTAATGATAATATAACTTTGTTTTGTATTAAGTTCTTGAATTTATTATATGGCAATATTTGGTGCGGCTAGAAACTTAGGCGCGGACTGTAACAAATTAGCTTTCTCTAGTAACATATATCCAAATAATTGTTTATCTGGTTCTTCAGGTTGGCGGGTATATATATTATATTATATTATAGGGGGCAAACGAACAGGCGGGTCACCTGATGGTAATTGATCACCGCCATCCATAGACACTAGCAACAGCAGAGGAGTTGCAAGTGCGTTGCCTGTGTTTGAGGAATGGGGAGTGAGGGAGGGGGTGG
>MU160389.1:60161-88166 GCA_015888305.1 Antheraea pernyi | reverse complement strand
TTTCGAATTTTTAAATTTTAATTAGATAGATATATAGTATATACATATATAAGTTACATATTATATTATATTATAGTACAAATCCGTACTAAATTAATTGTATGTTCTAAAACTATACATTCGATAAATCTTAGGAATAACTGCACGTCATCATTGATAATAAAGAATAATTATTTCCGTCTTCAAATGTAGTTATTAATTAATACGAAACTTCATGAACGTCAAAACGGCCATCATAGCGTGCCGCTATAATAGTTAAGAAACAAAGTTGCTATTACATAACTATGAGATTATGCGCAAAAATATACCTAATTGATAATAATCTGCGACCAGTTCTCGAGCGGACAGACTCGTATCACTGGTTTTTACGTAATTCCTAAGTAAACAGTGAGAGTTGTGTAAACTTGATATTTTAAATATCCTGATTACCTTTTTAAGACTTCATAATAAAATCATTTTTTGCATGCGTATAATTAATGACTTAGTTATGATACGAAAGAAAAACGTTCACGTTAATTATCATAAAATATATCATATGGTTATTTGCTTTAAGATCTTAGTTTAATGCATGGATGCAAAGATGGACTCTTTTATTTAACCTAATACTTGAAACGGCTGAACTGATTCGACAAATTTTATATTGGCAGACACAGATTTATTTAAATTATTATATATACTATCATTTCGTATTTTGTTAGGAGTTATCAGTAATTATAAAATTTAACGAAAGTAACTCAAAATTGGTGAAATCTTTGTAGATTTTAAATAAATTTGAAGCAATTACAATTTCCCAAATATAAGGTAACTCATTATTAGTAATTAATCTATGCTTATAAAAGAATAACAATACAAATGACTGAGATACCAACGCATAGTCCAAACTATTCGTTAAAATTTGCACGCAGATTCCTTTTACACTGTAGGTTAGCACTAAGGAGGGATTTTTGAAAATTCAACCCCTAACTAAGGTGGTGAAAAAGTTATTATGAAAGTTTCTATGAAAATCTGTGATTTTTCCGTTAGTTAGCAAGTCAGTTTTATTATCTTATATACTTAGTCTGGCCATAAATACTGTAACAATAAAAAATAAACAAAATATTACATTTGAATTTGGAATCTGCCATTTTTATATGATTATTCATTGAGTTTCCTCATTTTGGCGCCAATACATTCTACAATATTTTGCGATATTAAAATGGAATGGGTGGTAGAGAGAACCGAATCGCTGTGACTACATTACACAAAGTAGGAATGGAGCCAAATGCAATATTTAAAACTCTCCATACGCTTGGTATTAGTAAAATGTTTGTATACCGGGCTATTAATAGGTACAATGAGACGTCCTCTGTTTGTAACAGAAAAAGACCTGGCCGTCCACGTAGCGTTCGTACGAAGAAAGTGGTCAAAGCAGTAATGGAAAGAATTCGAAGAAATCTTGTCCGAAAGCAAAAAAAAATATCTCAGGAGATGAAGAAAGCACCTAGAACCTTGTCGCGTATTTTAAAAGATGACTTAGGACTTGGAGCCTATACGAGACATACTGGTCATTTATTAACTGATAATTTAAAAAAGAATAGGGTAGTAAAATCGAAACAACTACTGAAGCGTTACGCAAAGGGAGATCACAGAAAAATTTTGTTTACGGATGAGGATTTTTTTACAATTGAGCAACATTTTAACAAACAAAATGACCGTATTTATGCTCAAAGCTCTAAGGAAGCTTCCCAATTATTCCCAAAGCAACGTGGGCACTATCCGACTTCAGTGATGGTTTGATGGAGTGATGGGATGGTATGAATGAATAACTGAGCCATACATTTGTGAGAAAGGTATCAAAACATCGGCACAAGTGTATTAAAAAGGTAGTTCTTGAAAAGGTAGTGAAGCCCCTTAACAACACCATGTTCAATAACCAAGAATGGTCCTTCCAGCAAGACTCGGCGCCGGGTCATAAAGCTCGGTCTACGCAGTCTTGGTTGAAAAAATAGCGTTTCGGACTTCATCAGAGTTAATCCGCTGGATTATGATTTATGGTCAGTTTTAGAGAGTAAGGCTTGCTCTAAACGCTATGATAATTTGGAGTCCCTAAAATAATCTTTACGATTGGCAGTGAAGAATGTTCCCATGTAAAGAGTGCGTGCTTCTATTGACAACTGACCTCAACGTTTAAAGGACTCTATTGCAGCCAATGGAGACCACTTCGAATAAGCTTTTATATTTTTAATTATTTTATATTTATGTATTAAGCTAACACACTGTAAAAGTAATTAATGTTATTTGCAATAGACAATTTTTTTTTGTCTTCAAATTTGTCCAAAATCATTACTGCACATAAAATGCGTGCGAAGCTGCGGGAAATTGCTAGTAATTTATTAATAGTCATAAATTAAAATCAATAGAAATAATAAAACACGTTTAAATAATGATTTTTAGAAATGTTAAAACTTGATAAAATTGTAAAATTTAAAACCAAATATCTGCTATAACATTCTACGCAAAAATAAAAGGAAAACCCGAAACCTTTGTTAAGATTCAACGGCGAAAACCTGAAGAGATTAGACTTCACAAAAATATGTTCTGCTTCGACGTGTATCATAAAGGTGAAGCACTCATTTTCTTACCCATTACACATGGTTGAACATTTTTAACCAGCGGTTCTCAAATTTAACTGTGATCGTATAATAAGAACACACTTTTAATCTTGATGTGGCCTGTATACCCATAGATCCTTCGTTTAAATCTGGATCTAAGGATCATCTTGCAATGTCAGAATAATAAATTAATATTTTAAAAAACAAGCCTTTATACAAATGCGCTTAAAAACTTAATCGGATTTATTTTTAATTTATATGGCGGCCATTTTGAAATTTGCCTTTTTTTAATTTCATTTTCGTATATTGTCATCAGGACTGAATAAACATGCAAAATTGCAAAGTCATAGATAGCGTTAAAGTTAAAGTTTAGGGTTGAAGGACTCGTTCTATTTCAGCTAGCAATATTTAACCTAAACGAATACTGCAAGCTAAATAAACGCTTGTAATAATAACAAAAAGTAACCATATTACAGTGAAACCTGGTTAAGTGAGACATCAAGGGACCTGCAATGTCGTTTCACTTATAGAGGTATTCCACTTACCCAGTGTCTCAGATATACAGGTATAAATAAATATCTGTCTCATTTACAGAGGGTTCCATTAATAGAGGTGAGAATACAGGTTATACAGGTGCGATCATTAAATAAAATAACGTGTTATGTATGTAAATGAGTTTTAATAAAAAAAATATAGTATGTACTTAAAGGTAATCATACAAATGTAATCAACAAAAATATTCAAGCTCGTTTTTACACGTAATATGTACGAATATGGAAACAGAACGGATATTAACTTCAGTTTTTCACGTAATGATAACGATTGTAGCTTTCGTTTTGACATTTTTCAAATAAACATCTGTATGATAGTAAAGCGAAACTAAAACTGAAGGTAATTGAAGCTTAAATTAAATTTGTACTTACGTACTTGGAATTACGTGTGGAATTTGTGGGTAGAATAAGAATGAGTAAACAAACAATGTTATCTCAGTTACAGAGGTTTATGCATATAAAATTTACTCGCTGTCTCAGTTATAGAGGTAACTATCGAAAGAAAAAATCCCAGGTATAGAGGTTTACCTCGTCCCACTAACAGAGGTAATTCAGTGCCAAAGTGTTGGGACCTCAGCATGAGTTCCAGTTATGGAGGTTTCTCACTTATCCAGGTCCCACTTAACCAAGTTTCACTGTATATATATTTAGTTAACAACAGAATAAAAAACGAATTGCGTTGTACACACTCTTTTGACGATGACAAATAAGAGACGAAAGTTGACAGCAATTAAAACAGAATTACAAGGACCAAAAATTACTTTCGCGGAACGGTTTATGGAGGTATATTTTATGTTTAATTTGTAACTAACAAATTCTTATTTCAGAGCAAGTACGAGCCTTCTGTTATTTTATAGGACATAATATAAATTTCATTTAAGTCATGAGTTATAATTTTTTGTAAGTGATGACCGTTTAGTTGAAAGGTGTTTTAGACACCGCGTCGACAAACATAGGTTTCGAATCCTTGTGAGTTAGTTGGAGTTTTTTGTGAAGAAAAAGAATTGTGAAAAACCATAGAACGCCAAACTCCTATTCTCGAGTTGAAAAACTGTCACCAAACACGTGTTGGTGTATTCCGGTAGCTGTACCTGACAGCCAGTCCTCTTCAACGTCTCTTCACAATCAAACGGTTTTATGATCATAAAAAAGGTATGTTAAAACATGTTTAAGATTTTATTTTGTATGTCACTATAATACATTTTCGTTATCTATATCCTATTATAGATTGAAATGGTTAGAAGTACCTTATAGTGTCTGTCTAAATAGTTGGTCCGTAGTCCGGTGAAGCTGTTAAGACCTTGCTTGGTCAATAGCGTAGTCAGTTCGAAAAAAAAACAGTTTTTATATTTTCTTATAGTTGTGTATAGAATGTATTATATCTCGTAGATTCAAATAATAGTTAGCAGAAAAGATAGAAGATATTAAATACTCTGTAACCATTCTCAATAAATAGGCATTTGGGGATCTATGGGAAACAATCACCCGTTTTGTAGGAGACTTCTTCGCAATCTAACAACCATTAGCTTTCTTTACATGTATTATATCTTTATTTATTTTTGCTTTATTATATCAGTTTATAATTGTGCTACGTATTATGATGTTACGACCGATAAACAACTATCTGGTATTTTCGTTTATGACTCAATATAATTTTTATGACAACCAAATTCTATAATTTGGTACATAAATAGTGGCAACTAAATAAGCTATTGTTATCACCCACCTCCGGTGCGCTACGTCACATCCAAGAAGCGAGACTACAATGCGACCATTAGCGCCACCATAGTAGAGATGCACGTTGACACTAGCGCCACCACATGGAAGATACATAGTTATGAATTATTATTCTAATATAGATTTAAGTAAGACAAAAATAAGAATTGATATTATTATATAGAATTGATTTATTACTTAAATAACATTAATTTGTGAATTATTTATTATTTTTGTGTTACTTAAATTATTTTTGGAAATTATGTGTAAATAGTAATTGCTTTGACTTACATAGATCGGCCTATAAAAGGCAAGATGTCGCTGATATCTACGCACTTTTATGTACAAAGTATTGTAAGGCGAAACTTTGCCCGAATAAATCGTGAACGAAGTGTTAATTGGCTTCCCTGACACACACTATTATAATATATTTTAAAAAATCAAATTTAAACAGGTGTTCCACGGAAACTTTGCTTAAATAAACTACAAAACTAACAAATTCCAATAAAAAATACACGGTATAACAATTAAAACGCATGAAGTTTTACAAAGTATGCTTCTTCAGTTATATGTAGGAATTGTATCATTCAAGAATGTTTAACTACGGGTTTACTGGTGGTAGAGCTACGCTGTAGCTATCAGTAGTTTCAGCATGAATGGGTCGGCCCACCCGGGGTAGTACCACCCTCTCACAGAAAACCGACGTGAAGTAGCAATGCTTGCGCTGTTTCGTTTCGTTTAGTCACTGAGAGCCCATCTTCCCCCTTTCCCTTTCCCTTCCCCCATTCTCTACCCTACCCTCTCCCCCATACACAGGCTGGCAATGCACTTGCGACTCCCCTGATGTTGCTTAGTGTCTATGGACGGTGGTGATCACTTAACATCAGGTGATAGACCTGTTATTGATATTTAAAAAAAAAAATAAGTTAATTATGATAACTCAAATATAAATGAAATGAAGACAAGAGCTTGAAAAAAGGTTGAGAAGTAGTGTCAGACGTATTGTGGACTCGAAATGGTTTCCGAACACGTGACCTATACAGAGATAACGGACCTTTTCTCTGGCTAACCGTTATACACGTATTGAAGGGAGACTACGTATTTCGATGGTTCAGTATCGAACCTCCGAGGACGTTAAGCTGGATTAGTGTCTGCACAAAGTAAAAGCAAGTTCACACTGTATAGAAGAAATTGTATAATATTCATAATACATGTATATTATTTATTTATATTATAACTAGCCGATATCCGCGAATTCATTTGTGTTATTTATTATCTTAATAATATACCAGGTGAATATAATGCTTAGACTCTTTAGACAGTAGCAATATTTATGGAGAACACTCTGCACTCGGTTCTCGTTCTAAGTAAATTAAAAAAATAGGTCATTAATCTTTGTCCTAATTATCTAGAAACATTCAAAAATTATACTCAATCCTCTGAGCGTCTATGTTAAAACACAGTGTCTATGACCGTTGGGTGTATTGAAAGTGACATGAAAGTGAAGCCAACCAACTAACAAAGGATAATTTTTCGAAGTTTGAACAAACAAAAGGGTTTATTATCCGTTTTATTATCGAAAGTTATTAACTGCGGGTCTCCGCTCGCAGGTTTTATCACTGGTCATTCAACCCTAGTTTATTTAAGTTATTATCCATACTTTTGAAATTCTTAGAACAAAATTTACCTAAGGTTCTCTTCGTTGTCTATTAGTATTTGTTTGATATTATTATCGTCCGTCGTCTATTCAGTGCTCCGATACCCAAAGTTAATTCTGCTTTTGCACAGAGATTAGGAACATTCATGGCTTCCCATATCTATTATATAATCCTTAAACACTGCTCAATCCAGGAAGTTTCGGTCCATACGGCTAAGGCTCTAATTTCCAAATAGTTGGTACCCTTACCTTTGACGAAACTGAGTAATTTTAAAAAGTTAAATCGTAACTGCATAAATATAGGAATATAGAATATGTGTATAGAATGTGTATGTAAACATTTAATATGTATGTGTATATGCTTAATAGTGATTGTGTATAGACTTATTTGTCAAATCATATTAATAACAATTTTAGCTTGTAAGTTTGAATATGTACATATACGACCCGCTAAGGTGCTTCAGTGCTCAGGAATTCGGTATTTTAACTCTGCCCTCTCAATACATTCTTGAGAATTTGATGTACGTCCGGAAAAACTTAGATAATCTGGATTTAGTAAAAAAACCGACATAATGTAAATACCAGCGACCATAACAAACTGGTCACTCCATGTTTCAGGCTTACTAAGACCAGTAACAGTTTTTTGGGTAATAGTGTTAGATTTTATAACAAAGTCCCAAAACACATTACCGATTTGCCGGATAGTAGGTTCAAGTGTTATGTCAAGCGGGTCTTAATACATAATTTTTTTCAAACTAACTACGCTATTGACCCAGCAAGGTCTTAACAGCTTCACCGGGCCTTAATACATAAAGGTTATTACAGGGTGGATCAGTATGTGAACGATAGCGACGTCTGGAAGTGACGCCTCTCTCTGTGCAACCACTAAAAACCAATGTAGCTTTATGTGTCTATTATGTTGTAATAATAAAAAAAAAGTATGTTAGTTATTATGAAAAGATAAATCAGATCGAATTTCTTGTCGGTTCTTCTCGATGACTGGGTTGTTTTCCGAACCGGAAGTAGCTTTGACGTTCATAAGTGCCTTCTCAGGGCCTAAATTGAATAAAGAGTATTTTGATTTGATTTGCTTCTTGTAAAACACGCTTTGTAATGGTTTTCTGGTCACCAAGATATAGGCTCTGCATACTTTGGTAGCCACTGTGAAAGCATTTGTAAAATGTATAAAAATTGTAATAAATAACTTTTGATTTTTTTTTTATTATTTTATGTGTTATGTGACCATGAAATGTCATATCCTAAAATACTGCAAGTATCTAACCTTTCGCCTGGTATCTAACTTGCCACTTCTGACACTTATCTACGGCAAGATAAACAAGAAAACGCTCATCGCTAATCGCGTAGTGCTTGAAATAGTAGTTTCTTAAAAAAATTACAACTTTATAATAAAGTATCCTGATAATCGTTTTTTTAAGTAAAAACCAAATATCTAAGAAGCAAAACTAAAAACATTAATCAAAATAAATCGAGTAGTTTTGTGTTTTAAACAGTCAATCATGATGCGTGCACAACGGTAGACCTCTGACGTGTTTTTCATATCAATATTTAAAAATGTCAAGTACTGGTTATTTATTATTTTTTTATTTATGACTACTAGCAAGCAAACTGCAAGCTGCTGTCATCCCGAAATATAAACCTCTTGTCACAAATGAAATGACAGACTTATCCAATACTGCTATACCCTATACCCTACCATCCCGGTTAAATACTAGTAGGTATTATTTCGGAAGGCAACATACCTAAACATGCCTCTATTGCGGGTTTTCCACCAGGCAACGACGCGGCAGTCGTGTTTATCTTATTGTATCAACCGGCAAAAGTATCTATAAGTAAATGTATCATAACGAAATAACCCTTTGAAAATAGACAGAAAAAAATAGATTACCACTTTCTTCGCCTCTAATTTTGCTTCTTATTTCAACACCAATTCTGATTGCTTCTAAATTTTTTCGAGGGCGGAAATTTTATCTGATACATTCTTCATAATATGAATAGGCAAAAAATATTCTCTATATAAAAAAGGTAATAAAGTGACTAATAAAAAAAGTAAGAATAATTTATGAGAATCCTTAGCTACAAAAACTTATTCCTCTTTTGATCTCTCTCCTTCCTTATGATCAAAGCCTAGCATAAACATTAATTTTAAATAAGTTCCGAAATGTATTAAACACTCGTATACATGTTTTTTTATATAGTGTTTATTTTCGACACATTATTCTACTTCTTTTTATTAAGACAGTGTATGTTTTATGGCTTATAAAACAATTACCAATAACTTTTATAGGCTATCAATTTTCTATTTTTTATACGATTGGAGTCTTGCGACAGGAGGGGCATCACAGATGCGTTGCCGGCCTCAGAGGAAGGAGTAGGCTCGTTTCTTGAAGGTTTGTAGGTTATATTGGTCCGGAAATACTGCCGCTGGGAGTTCATTCCAGAGAACTGACGTGCGTAGAAAAAAGGCAAGCCAAATATTCAGTTTTTTTTTTAATTTTGTTGGTTTCACACAAAGATATTTAAATTAGCAATATAAATAGAATTAGAAATAGGCATTAAAGACCCGCAGTGTTTTTTTTTTTTCGAACTGACTAAACTATTGACCTAGCAAGGTCTTAACAGCTTTATCGGACTACAAAAACCGCACAGTAAACGACTTTCAACCATCGAGATGATACGGATGAAATTTCAATTTGTGACCAGTCGTTCGGTAATGGAACTGAGCAGCAGGTATCAATCCGAACAGCTCTTTAGAACACTCTCAGTGGTAGATCTTGTAAAATAAGTTAAATGAACAACGTCCCTACGAAACTTCAAAGTGTCGAACCTTGAAGAAAGTGCCCAGTCGCCGACGATTCGAGCCGCTGTACGTTAGATTCGGTCAAAGGGAAGTGGATAATATAGAGGCGTTCCGACTTTGGTAACACACGGCGGGAAATGCACAATCATTTTTTTAGTACTGTTTATGAGTTTTACAGTGTGGTTACAGTCTCATCTGATCGTTAACACCGGAATCGTGCACATCGGAAACATGCACTTTGCGATAGACGTTCAATTTGGGAGATATAGCCAACCACCATGCGACGATTTCGTCACGATATTATCCTTTAATGAAAACTCAGGCTCATCCCAACCATGTCAATCGACGCGGTCACCAAACGCCCTATTACTAAGTTTTTTTTTTAACCGTATTTTTGGCAACCAATCTTTTAGATTATTACTGCCACTGTCAAGTAGTTAATAGTATTACAAGTTCTTCTTCCATTCCATTTTGGCAACCAGTCTTCTAGTAGACCATCACTGCCATTGTCAAGTGAGTATCGATATTACAAGTTTCTTGATATAATTTCAATGAACTAACAAGATGGTGGCCAACTTGTTAAAACTTTCCATGGAATTTTTGTGGCATTTCAGAATTCATGGTCCGTGGTATTATTTTCCATTCACTTCACTTATGCACAATAAACAAACTATATTACATAAACACCACCAATTTTACACAGTATAGAGTCAAGTAACACAAGATTATGAATAACAAATAAAATCCTCTACATGACAGACCAAGATCCCGCCAATAACTCATCTATTACTAAGTTTTACTGTAATTCTAAATCGGTGGAATATAAAAAAAGAAAAAGTTAATTTTACGAATTTTTTATTTTCTATTTCCAAAAAGGTTCGTAATGTTTCTTATTAACCAAGGAAGTTTATTGCTCAAGCAGTTTTTAATTTAAATCGGGACTATCAAAATTCATTAACGTCGTAAATTAAATGTACAGATTTATTAATTTACCTAGATATAAAAAAATAAACAAACAGTTTTTTTCCAAGCGATATTCCTTTGCATTATTTTCCTTTTTTAATTTTATTGGTTTCACACAAACATATTTTGGAATTAGCAATATAAAGGGAAAGTGGGGTGATCGCAATTTGATACGATTCACTTCTCTTTCTCTTACGCATGAGCATTGTATAAAAGACACCAATATTTGTAGGATTGTTTTTTATCACATTAAATTATAAATATATTTTACAAAATCAACCAACTCCTGTATAATATCATATTTAATACATTATTAACACATAGAGATCCGTCAAAAAGAACCCTTATCAAGAGAAACGTGGTGTGTTTAACAATGAATGACATGTAACGTTTGACGTCGGCGTGCTCTAAGCACCTACGCTTGAACAAATCTCATAAATATTCATTTACTGGATAAGATGTAAGCATTTCATTTAATAGGCCAAAAACCATTCAAGTTTATTATGTTAGAATGAGAATTCATTAAACAGGCTACATCTAACTGCAACAGCGATAATGACTTAGTTGATAGCGTGTTCGGACACCGCGTCGATGGACGTAGGTTTACAGTGCCTTGTAGAGTAAAGCCACGCTGAAACTATTATTGGTTTCAGCATGAATAGACTCGCCCGGGGTAGTACCACCCTCTCACAGAAAAGTGACGTGAAGTAACAGTGCTTGCACTATTGCGTTTCGTTCGGTCAGTGAGAGCGCCGGATCCCCCCTCCCCCGCCTCTCTCTCCTCCCCGAAACACAGGCCCGCAACGCACTTGCGACTCCCCGGGTGTTGCATCAGATGACCCGCTGGTTCGTTTGCACCCTATAATATATTTTTTTTAAAGGTTTCCTTGCAACCACTGGCATCTTTCGGTGAAGGCTAACATCGTAATGAAACCATAGCTAGGTGGTAGGGCTTTTTCTAAGTCCGCCTGTTGGGGTATTCCGGCAGCAGCACTTAACAACCAGCCCACTCTAAGTTTAGCGTGTTTACTATCTTAGACCATTTCGTTATTTAATATCAAATGAGATTATGGTCAAACGTTAAAAAGTAAAGTAAAAGTACTAAAAAAACACTTTATTTTGAAATTAAAAGCTATACACAAGGAAACATCAGCAATGGTCATACTATACTAATATTATAAAGCTGGAAGGCTTGTTTATTTGGTTAAATGCACTAATCCCAGGAGCGACTGGCCGAATTAAAAAGAAAAACTTTCAGTGTTAGTGTACGTCCAGGGTGGACGCTATAAACGAGCGTCGAGCGGGGCGTCACGTGCGACGTTCGTGTCAAACAGATGCATTAGTACGTGAGTGTCCTGAGTGGTGCGCGAGCGTCGCTCTTGGACGCTGCCTGCCCCGCTGGATGCCCCGCCGAACGCAGATTCACTCAGGCCGTACACTTAGATAGCATATTTATCGAGGAAGGCTATATACGCTAAGACCAATAGAAACGGAGCACTAATGAAGAATGTTTCGAAATGTTTTTTTTTTTCATTTCAGGAGCTTCCGCTACGTGTTAGCTTTAACTGCCCGTTCCATAGTGTACAAGGTCACTTCGTTCCGAACGCGTCTCTCAGAAAATAAATAATTATGACGGTTTGTGCAGTTAAATGCTGTCACAATACATCTGAAAAACATAAGAAGTGTGTTAATATGATTTTTCCCATATAATATATCAACATATTATAGTATTTCAACGATTTACGTTAATAAAAACAATTGTTTTATTACATGTTTTGTAAATGCTCAGTGTTGCCAGATAAGGAAATTATTTTCCCATTTTATTTGACGTTAGTGATGAGATTAATTATTTTTATTAAAGGAACATATTTAATTAATTAGGTATTGTATGTTTAATAAAATACGCATGCCATTGTGTAGTTTAAAAATATTACATACTTGAAAATGAATTCGTTAAAAGTTGACGTCTAAATGAACTTTATCAATATATATTTTTTTTTAACCTTCAATCAATAATAATATCAATAAAATCTTAACATTTATTGCGTTTTGCTGTTCAAAGGATTCCTACTGATCCTATGTAAATACAACACTAACCCCCATATACTTCGACCTCGATTACGTCGTTGTATGGAATGTATGGTATAAAACATCAAAATTGTTTCTTTAAGTGTTAAATTGAGGCCGAAGTAATGATTACGAAGACGAGGTAAGCAAAAACATTATATACAAAAAAGAGCACGCGTCGGTTTAAGAAATAATGCTTTTCATTTTCCCCGGTTGTGGGCAAGCTACATTTTAGAGGCAAACCCTTTTTTTCGTAGTGTGCGTGTGTACTCGTGTAATCGCTTGCACCCATGTATGAATTTATGCTTCACTTTTGTAGTCACCTGAAGTTCCGAACTATCTTTCTATGCGTTATTATTCTAAGTCGGGCCAGTAGTTCCTGAGAATACCCCCTACATCGTCACAAACTCACAATGTCACAAACTTTACGTCTTTATAATATTGGTATAAATAGATGAGCACATGTAGATTTTTTTTTTCATTCACAGGGTGTGACTGGGCTTAATAATAAAATTACACTGAGATGACATTTATTCGAAATCTCATGACAATTTATTATATAACTTATAAGCTTTATATATATATATATATATATATATATATATATATATCAGTAATGTATCTGCAGAATTAGTATTTAACTACATCCATGTTAGGGATAACAAAATGTGATTACAGTCCCAGAGAATTCATATCTAATAACAAATACATGCAGTCCAATGTACTAAATGACTAACAATAAATTATCTATTAAAATAAGTCATGATAGTGGCAAACGAATAAGGAAGATTCATAAATTTGACTTAACCAACTTTCTTGAGTTCAAATATGCGTCGCCGTGTGCTGGCAGTTTTACGGGCACTTTATTCGAAGTTGTATGCCTTCCCAATTACTTATAACGTTAGCGATTGAGAAAATTATATAATCAAGGAGTTATTTCGTGACATGTCTTTAAGAAAGTTTACACATATAAGGTCAGTTCATTTATAATACGTTACATACACCGCCAGTATTCATAAACCAGATCGAGTGACCTTCTACATGTCGTATTTCAGGTCTCGAAAATGTAGGCCAACTGGTCTTACATAATATTTGCAAAACGGACTTGTTAAAAAGATTTGTTTATTTGTAATCACGACGATGACAAATAAACCCTCGGTCCGCTTAGTTGTTAAATGTCAGCGCAACCTATGGACCTTTCAGGAATCTATTATCATCCCTCTTGAATTCCTCTGGAAAAAACTTTGAAACCAGACTACCCGTGACCATTTTAGTTCCAACCTCCCACTGATTGTAAGTGGTCCGATAGGGGAGAGAAGGAGCATAAGAAATCTGTTTACTTCACTCTTGAAGACCTCTGGATAAAATATCTTTGGAAAAAACTTTTTTCGCCACCAAAGTACTCGCTCCTTTGAAACCAGACTAACTGTGACCATTTTAGTTCCAACTTCCCACTGATTGAAAGTGGTCCGATAGGGAAGAGAAGGAGCATCTTATCGACCAATTTTTTAGAACCTAATTTCATTATACAAACCGAAGAACACACTCAAGGAAACAAATTCTCTCCTTTGATTTAATAATTCGATACCGATTGTCGAGCTTGGGATCGTCATCGATTCTTATAGGTCGTCTTTGAGAAGAGTGAAATAATCTGAGCTTATACCCAGATGCTTATAGATGAGAGCAGTTCTCCATATAGGATTTTTTTTTATTGTAGTTCGGCAAAGAGACTGCACTATGCGTGTTGGTAAGTAATACAATCCAAAATCAACGGCGACAACCGAGAGATACGCCATCCTTTGTCGGTCGTCGCTGTCATGCCGGTCTGCGTAAATGCCCCTTCAGGTCACGCTTGAAAGACCCCATGTAATAGAAAGAAGGGAACACACTGGCCGGAAAATTGTTCCACAGATTCACGGTACGGCAAAGATAAAATACTGCAAAGTTTTTTATATACCTTATAGGTCTTAGGGTTTCACTAGAATCTCACTTGATGTTACATAATGTGGTCCAAGATGGTAAACACGCTAGATCTAGAAAAACTGACGTTTAATGCTTAGATTTAGAAAAAGCTCTACCATTGTTCTGGCTAGTTACCACCCTCAAAATGAAAATCCGTCGTCAAACAACTGTTGCTGTATTCTGCACCTACACTTGAGAGCCAATCATCTAGTTTTAGCGTATTTACTATCTTAGATCACATCGTCATTTACTATCATCTTCTTACCCTTATCCCACCTAAGTAGGGACGGCACAACATGTTTTCCTTTTCCACCCTCGCCTATCAGATGTCATCTCAGTATTCACACCTTTTACACACATATCATTTTACACACAGTCCATCCATACCTTTTTCGGTCTTCCTCTACTCTTATATCCATCGACCGTCATACTCAAAGCTTTTCTAGTTACATGGTCTTCATCTCTCCTCATGTCATGCCCATACCATGCTAACCTATTACTCTTCCACTTCTGTGTCATTGTTATTTTCAAACTTCCTCTGATATATTCATTCCTAATCTTACTTACCCATTCTAGTTACACCACCCATCCACCTTAACTTTCGCATCTCTGCCACATGTAGTTTTCTCCCATCCATCTCTTTCGTCGCCCAGCACTCAGATGTGCACAACATGACTGGTCTTATAAAAGTTTTATACACCTTCCCCTGGAGTTTCAAGATTGTGGTCAAACGCTATAAATTTTTCTTTCTTTCGCTTTCTTCTTCTTTTTCGTACTTTTATCCCACCTAAGTAGGATCGGCACAACATGTTTTACTTTCCACTCTCCTCTGTCAAATGTCATCTCAGTATTCACACCTTTTATACACATAATATTTTTCACAAAATCCGTAACAAAAGATGGCGTTATAGTTATCAATTAACATCGACACGGAACATTTCTATAACCATACGTAATACTTCACTCAGAGCAATGTACGTATAAAGATCGCTGGAAGTTTTCAAGAAAAGCTGTCCCCATGTAGAAGTGAAAGGAAAAGGTTATTTCTGGTTGAAACATGCAGTTACATATTAATATTCTCTTCGTTATTTTGTGTATTGTGCGAAGTGAAGCCTTCTTTTTATTCCCATGTAAGTTATTAATTTTTATAACTTTATTAATAAAGAACGGATCATATGTAATGATTGCATATTAATAATGCATATATTCACATGCGGTACTGTTTTTATTATCTTACGTGTCTTAAAATATAGGACTCAAAGTTTTACATTAACTGAATCTATAAATTTAATGAATAAAATGGGCTAAATTAACACTGTTTTGTGAGATATTCCCATGTATGATATTCCCATTCAAACACATAAAAAAGACACGTGGGTGAACTTTTCCAGAAGCAATCAAAAACCGTAACCCGCGGTGATAGCTTTCCATTAAGCCAATAATACACTAAAATATTTTCAATAATTGGAAACGAGTCATCGAACTCTATACATACTAGAAGATAAAGACGTGTGTGAATTTTTTTGTTTGTTACTCTTTCATACTTCAAATACGGAACCCATTATCATGATATTTTGTATATCTGTTAGTACCTTATTAGTAGTACAGAAAAGAACATACGAGTTCATCCAGTATAAAGTATCCCGAGGGATAAATAACTCAAAATTACATTAACGCCGGTGAAATTATTAATGAAACCTAAAGTAAAAATTCCAATTTTTACTATTATTTAATAATTCATATTTCCATTTTTAAAGTGAAACTTCTTTAGGCGCATGAGGGTAAAATTTTTACAGATGTAACGTCATGCAGGTAAGCAACGGAAGTGACGTCATTTGCAGTAAACCCAGATTTTTCATCTCTTTTTCAAATCTCGGAACTGTAAAGTTTTAGATTTGTATAAATATAAACAAGACTTATAAATTATATATAAGTTCGCCAAAGAAGTTTCACTTCTGACATGTGTACTTTATACGCACGCACTTTTTTTGTTGCTATAATTCATTCCCTGCCTATTACATTCCGAGTAGTCGTAATTATATTCACTTACTAGCTGTACAGGCAGCTCCGCACGCGTTTTTTTTAAATTGTATTAGAGAAATATAAAATTGTGGGACCATGTACAGTTATAAAAATGCTCTTTTAAAACAACTGTAAGTATGACGTACACGCCACTGATAGTAACATGTAACGTTTACATTAGATAGATAAATACTAACAGTTTGTCAAATGAGGTTTATTATCAGCGACATATTTGGAACCGTTACCCACCATATAACTAACTACCTCACTGCTTACTTACACTGTATAAGGAACTAATGAAACAATGACTTAAAGATGTTATTATAATAAGTCCATATTGTCAATAAGTAATACGTTTATGGTCTAATATCTTATCAGAAAGACCCCTCTTATCTTCAAAATAGTTATTATTAATTATAATATTGAATTGTAAACAACGAATGAGCTAACGTCTTGAAGTCTTGCGTAAATATAAATCAAGATATAAAACTTTATAATATATCTGTCTAAGCAGTTTTTAATACTCGACAATTTAAATAGTGCTCATTGAACTCGATACAGTATTCTTATATGTTACTACGGTTACTGAGTTATGTAGACGAAAGCGCGGTAAATAAAACAAAAATGGCCAAAAAGACAATGTAAATCACATTACTTACATCGATACAGATATATGAATTTCAATTATATTTATTATTGGAGTCCAGTACAACGCACGTATTACGCACGTCTTTACAGTGAACAACATATTTTTGCTAAATTTCATGTTTTTAATTTCAATAGTCTAAAATAAAGTAACCGAAACTACTTCCTATCAGCAACCTCCAGTAAAAGTCCCGTGAAAATCGGTCCAACCGTTTTGGAGATAGCACTGCGGGCGAAGCCCCAGTTAACAGCTAGTTTAAATTAAAGTAGCCTAAGTCACCCGCTGTAATTTCAGCTATCTGCCAGTGAAGTTCCCGTCAAAATCGATCCAGTCATTTCGGAGATTACCGGGAACAAACAGACAGACAGACCGACAAAAATTTTAAAAATTGCATTTTTGCTATCATTAGCGTGTATATTACATACCCAATCATTAAATAAATGTTATTTTGATATTATATACAGACACTTCATTTTTATTATATGTATAGATAATACACATACCTGATTTTTGTTCCCAGCGATAATATCAAAAATCTTAATTCGTCTTTATTCGAGTAATTTACTTTAAACATTCGTTAAACATGTGTTTAACCAATAATCATTCATAATATAACAATTATTAGTAAAGAGGATATAAAAACAATAAGAAAATATACATTTGACTACATAAAAATTACCTACTTCAAAGGAGGACATCTTAAATTATCTTAATCATTTATTGTTATCAAGTTTATATAATAAACATTACATTGCCCCAAATTCGTCGAGTTATCCCCGAACTCGTTCTGCTTTTGTGACGGTAATAACAATAAACAACCAAACATTTTACCTTAAAATTTGGAACGCTTTAATAAAATGACTTTAAAACTTCAATTCCAACATCTATTACGTCGAAACTGAGTCGAAGAGTCTGGCTTCTTCGGTGTGTTTATTGGAGATACATCAATTTACTTTATTTCATTTATCCTTGTATACTGTAATAATAATGATCAGTAAGACAACAAATTATAATTATTTAGCACACATATATTATTTTTATGAAATTTGATTTCCTTAATGTAGCCTCCTTTCACCTAAATGACCAAACACACCACCTAACCCCTGTGGATTGGTAGTTTATAGCGGAATATCAGTCTTTTTTCTAAATATATATATTAAAGGAGGCAAACGAACAGATGGGTCACTTGATGTTAAATGATCAACACCGTCCATAGACAATTGCAACACCAGGGGAGTCGCAAGTGCGTTGCCAGCCTGTGTTTGGGGGAGGAGGGGGAATGGACGGGGAATAGGAGAGGTGTGCCTCCGGCGCTCTCACTGACCGAACGAAACGCAACAACGCAAGCACTGTTACTTCGCGTCGGTGTTTCTATGACAGGGTGGTACTACCCCGGGCGAGCCGACCCATGCATACTGAAACCAATAGTAGTTTCAGCGTGGCTATACCACCTAAAAGGTACTCTACTGTAGGTAATATAGAAAGTTATATAGTAGCTTTTACATTTTGTTCATAATCTTGTGTAATTTGACTCTATATTTTGAAATATCGGTGATGTTTCACGTAGTATATAGTTCGTTATTGTGTATAAGTAAAATGGGTGGAATATAATACCACGGCGCATAAATTCTCAGATGCCATAAGAATTCCATGGAAAGTTCTAACTAGGGAGTCACCATCTTGTTGGAATATTGAAATTCTCATAAGACACTTGTAATATTTATTATCTACTCGATAATGGCAGTAATAATCTAGAAAATTGGTTGCCAATACTTCAACATATGTATATCTATATATAACATGTGTAATGTATATATAAATAGGGTTAGATAAATTACTCCAGATCCTGTTTGTCCTGTGTTCCTCAATAGATATTCTTTTTTTAAAGTAGTTATTTACTAGTTTTAATGTTATAAATAAAATTTTAAAAATGGGACTAATTTTTTCCATGCTATCAAGAAAAAAGTTTTTATTGTTAGAACGCATGACGGTTATAAGATAAATAAAAGTAAAAGTCATAAGAACAGCCGAAAGAAATGACAACTTAAAACAATAGAATATCTGTGTTCTTTTTTGAAATTGTAAATACATTTTTATTATATGTATAGATAATACACATACCTGATTTTTGTTCCCAGCGATAATATCAAAAATCTTAATTCGTCTTTATTCGAGTAATTTACTTTAAACATTCGTTAAACATGTGTTTAACCAATAATCATTCATAATATAACAATTATTAGTAAAGAGGATATAAAAACAATAAGAAAATATACATTTGACTACATAAAAATTACCTACTTCAAAGGAGGACATCTTAAATTATCTTAATCATTTATTGTTATCAAGTTTATATAATAAACATTACATTGCCCCAAATTCGTCGAGTTATCTCCGAACTCGTTCTGCTTTTGTGACGGTAATAACAATAAACAACCAAACATTTTACCTTAAAATTTGGAACGCTTTAATAAAATGACTTTAAAACTTCAATTCCAACATCTATTACGTCGAAACTGAGTCGAAGAGTCTGGCTTCTTCGGTGTGTTTATTGGAGATACATCAATTTACTTTATTTCATTTATCCTTGTATACTGTAATAATAATGATCAGTAAGACAACGAATTATAATTATTTAGCACACATATATTTTTTTTATGAAATTTGATTTCCTTAATGTAGTCTCCTTTCACCTAAATGACCAAACATGACACCACCTAACCCCTGTGGATTGGTAGTTTATAGCGGAATATCAGTCTTTTTTTAAAATATATATATTAAAGGAGGCAAACGAACAGGTGGGTCACCTGATGTTAAATGATCAACACCGTCCATAGACAATTGCAACACCAGGGGAGTCGCAAGTGCGTTGCCAGCCTGTGTTTGGGGGAGGAGGGGGAATGGACGGGGAATAGGAGAGGTGTGCCTCCGGCGCTCTCACTGACCGAACGAAACGCAACAACGCAAGCACTGTTACTTCGCGTCGGTGTTTCTATGACAGGGTGGTACTACCCCGGGCGAGCCGACCCATGCATACTGAAACCAATAGTAGTTTCAGCGTGGCTATACCACCTAAAAGGTACTCTACTGTAGGTAATATAGAAAGTTATATAGTAGCTTTTACATTTTGTTCATAATCTTGTGTAATTTGACTCTATATTTTGAAATATCGGTGATGTTTCACGTAGTATATAGTTCGTTATTGTGTATAAGTAAAATGGGTGGAATATAATACCACGGCGCATAAATTCTCAGATGCCATAAGAATTCCATGGAAAGTTCTAACTAGGGAGTCACCATCTTGTTGGAATATTGAAATTCTCATAAGACACTTGTAATATTTATTATCTACTCGATAATGGCAGTAATAATCTAGAAAATTGGTTGCCAATACTTCAACATATGTATATCTATATATAACATGTGTAATGTATATATAAATAGGGTTAGATAAATTACTCCAGATCCTGTTTGTCCTGTGTTCCTCAATAGATATTCTTTTTTTAAAGTAGTTATTTACTAGTTTTAATGTTATAAATAAAATTTTAAAAATGGGACTAATTTTTTCCATGCTATCAAGAAAAAAGTTTTTATTGTTAGAACGCATGACGGTTATAAGATAAATAAAAGTAAAAGTCATAAGAACAGCCGAAAGAAATGACAACTTAAAACAATAGAATATCTGTGTTCTTTTTTGAAATTGTAAATAAATTATTTAAATTTCATAATTTTTTAATTTTAATTATTGACATAAGTCTGGTTTTCACATCTGTTGGCACTCTCAACTGTAACTATATATGTTATTATACAGTTTATTAATCAATCGAACATACGATGACCTTCACAGGCTCAATATAAAATATCAATGGTACACGCTACCAATCCCACCCTAATAATCAGAAAGCAAAAGAGCAATCATTGATACTTGCAAAATATATGTTACCCTTACAAATTTATACATTATCTATAATTCTTATGTTAGTGTAATAAGATACTGAGAGTTTTTTTTTCAGTGAAGGAGCCAACATTCTTTTGCTTCAAGGTCTGCCCTCTATACTGCTCAACGAGAAGACATGATATAGGTAAAGCTAATATTTATGTAAAACTGTTAAACGTTCGAGATGGATTCTTTAGAATACGTAATACACGGAATAAATTTCCAGCCAGAACCGCCAAAGTAAGCAACATGGAACGTACATAAATTTCGATTATTTTCAGTAATCAGTTTTAATCACAGCGAATATGAAGCAGCCCCATCTGCCTCAAATCATCTGCAAAGTTAGTGTAACTGCGACAATGTGCGATCTCTGAATATATATATATAAAGTTTAAAAGTATGCCTAAAGCCTAATAGAGTGAACATAAAACTCGTATAATAGTATCATCATCACAATTCGTGTTATTTAGACACACAGGGCTGTACAATCTTTAAGAATGATGATATTATATATCTTTACATCAAATAAGAGTGTACTTTTTAGATTTTTTTGAAACAAATTGTTACAGGTGTCTTGGAATAGAAAATGAAATACCGTTCAATCATTTTTAAAATTTTCTGTCTGTCTGTTTGTATGCACACGCACCACTACTAAAGAAAGGTGTGTGCTAGGGGTGTAAGTGGTGTCAAATAACATCGAAGCCAACCTCACCTGCCCGTGCTGCACCCTGCTGAATAACGAACGAGGCAATGGCGAAAGCGGGGTGGTAGGGTTTTACAGCCTGACTGGGTCGCAACCACCATGTATATGGCGAAAAATAGTGATTCGCTTTTGCGGATCGCGTTTCGGGATCAGCCTGTGCATATCCAGCTTTTCGCAAGCCGGCATGACAGCGTCAACCGGCTATGGATACTGTGTCACTGTGTGTGTGTGTTTTTGGATTGTACTGTGCTTACCATCAGGCATAGTGCAGTCATTTTGCCGTGCTATAATAAAAAGAAAATCATAAAGCATATCCTCGAGTAACATTTAGTTTTCGGTTTCATTAAAATCGGTTCATTTTATCAAAAGTTATTGTAATTTCAGTGACGACGGGACTTATGTATGCAAGAAAATTAAATAAGTAAATGGACTTATACTTTCAGATGATTTTATTAGTCACTGTCTCTTTACATTAGATTCTACGCAGACAGAGTCGCGGGAACAGCTAGTGTAATGTAAAAATACTGATATATAGTATAGGCATTTGCGTTTCAAGTGCTTTCAGTTTTATATCAAAGGCATTGCATTAAACAGCCTTACAGCGGACCTAAGTAGGCGACCTCTTGAAACGACCATTTCATGAAAGAGGTAGAATATAATGAGTAACCGTGTAATATGCTTCAGAGGTCTAAGAATAAATGTATATATGTATATTTTTTTATTACACTGACAACATTTATAAACTAAGGTTTTGTATACTGATATGTTTATATGATTGTCTTATTAAGCCGCCTGATGAGTAAACGTAGGTTTATTAAAAAAATGGTGTGGTTTTATGTGATCTCGATGCAAATGAAACCTTTTTGCTGATTGTAGGCATCTAACTGAAAATTTTCGGAAACTATTCGGTATTGGATATTAAAGGACCCTTTTTAATCTGAACTTAATAATTGGAAAATGGGACTGCCATACTAATGGGAAATCAATAGTAGGCAAGATATCTAAGTATAATTTTTTTTTTCGATCTGCCTATTAGAGTGTGGAATACATAATAAATACAGTTATTCAGGTGATAGACGGATGTTAAAAACTGAGCACAGTTGTTATTTAAATCATTTTGAAATGAACCATGCGTGCCGCCGTCTTATAAATTAAAGTTTCGTCACCAAATTGTAAGAAGTTCGCCTTTAGATGCTAATGCGGTACTAGTAGCCAAACAATGCACTGGAAATTACATTTGCATTACCATGTATTTCTTCACTATAAGCTCTGACTCCTTATAGGATCAAATCCTCATCACCCAACGAAACATTCTAGTGCATTACAAATTAATAGTCTTTCGAATAATCATATTAACTCTACAGATGCATCATCACTCGTCTACATCGATGATGAAGTCCCACATATATACGACTATGATGACTTCTATTACCGACATTATCACTTCGAACCTTACGTTTACTGTAAGCCGAAACAAACAACAACTACTCCGAAGCCTACAACGACGACCATGGCAACCACGACGGAAGAACCAACATTCATCTGCGAGTTATGTATGAAGAAATGCGGTACATTAAAAAATAAATAATTCGTAAATATGTAAATGTTGTAATTCATTCTACATTATCTCAGCTATATATAGATTAAACTGCATCAGCTTGACAGGTCATGTGGTGCAGTACTAGTAACGTCTACTACAGAGTTCTGAAGTCGCGGTTCGAAATCCAGACATGACTGACTTTTGTATAGCGAACATAATTGTTTTGTCAGTTCTGTTTATACATAAATATCGATATATCACTGGTTTTTGTCCGCAGCTTCAATCGCGCTAACGTAGATTTAATTTATTTATCTGGAACAATACTTTTTATGGATGCGACTCGTCGTGGCATAAAAATACTCATATAAAAAAATTGGCTGGAAGATTAAGTTCTGCTGCGTTCGCCATTCGAAAAATTCGCCAGCTAACAAATATTGCCACTGCTAGGTTGGTCTACTTCGCTTACTTCCATAGCTTAATGTCTTATGGCATTTTGTTGTGGGGGGCTGCAGCTGAGGTAGACACCATATTCCTACTACAAAAACGGGCAGTTCGAGCGATCTATGATATGGGACCTCGTGAATCATTAAAGACTAAGTTTCAGGAATTCGGTATTTTAACTCTGCCCTCTCAATATATTCTTGAGAATTTGATGTACGTCCGGAAAAACTTAGATAATCTGGATTTAGTAAAAGACCGACATAATGTAAATACCAGAAACCATAATAAACTGGTCACTCCATGTTTCAGGCTTACTAAGACCAGTAACAGTTTTTTAGGTAATAGTGTTAGATTTTATAACAAAGTCCCAAAACACATTACCGATTTGCCGGATAGTAGGTTCAAATGTTATGTCAAGCGGGTCTTAGTACATAAAGGTTATTACAGGGTGGATCAGTATGTGAACGATAGCGACGTCTGGAAGTGACGCCTCTCTCTGTGCAGCCACTAAAAATGAATGTAGCTTTATGTGTCTGTGAATTATGTTGTAATAATAAAAATAAATATGTTATGTATTATGAAAGGATAAACCAGATCGAGTTTCTTGCCGGTTCTTCTCGATGACTGGGTTGTTTTCCGAACCGGTGGTAGCTTTGACGTTCATAAGTGCCTTCTCAGGGCCTAAATTGAATAAAGAGTATTTTGATTTTGATTTTGATGAAAGGTACCTTAAATTTTTGCACGTTTATGATAACGTTTATGATGACCGGTTAAATAGTTAGAGCGTGAAAGTGTAACAAACAAACACATTCATATTATAAATACCAGTTAGCACTGACAGATTTTATGTACAGAGGAAAAAACATAAGCATCACACCGTTTGCCCCACTTCTCTACGGCAAGAAAACATATATCGCTGAAGTGTAAATATAAAAATAGTGGTTGCTTAAAACTTTTAATAATTTTATATTTGACTAGTCTTGCTCATGTTAATGTATTTTAGATCTATCGTTCAGAAATAATACATCAGCATTTGCAAAATATCGTGACGATCGGTTGAGTAGTAAAAGCGTATTGATAATGTTACTTAGAATGAAGCTATGGTAATATAATTTTTTTATAAATAATTATCAAGTATGTTATATTAAAGGCAAGTAACTTTAATCATGTATCCACCAATTTCCAATGATGCGCACATAATCTCTCTTCTTTTATCATTTTATGGATATAGAAGTTATATTATCTATTTAGTTGCCATAATATAAGCTATAGTATTGAGTTTGGAATTACATGAACACATGCAATATTATATATTTATATAGAATACTAGCGGGCCTGGCCGACGTTATCTTGCCCTGATTATGAAAAAATCCTTGACAAATTAATTATACTAAAACGTTCCTCATGAATCACCCTATCCATTGGTGAAAACCGCATGAAAATCCGTTCGGTAGTTTTATTGAGTTTATCGCGAACAGACAGACAGACAGACGCGGTAGGGGACTTTGTTTTATACTATGTAATGATATAGAATACTAGCGGGCCTGGCGGACGTTATCCCGCCCTGATAATAAAACAAACCTTGACAAATTATATACCTAAACCTTCCGCATGAATCACTTTATCTACTGGTGAAAACCGCATGAAAATTTGTTCAGTAATTTTTGAGTTTATCGTGAACAGACAGACACAAATATGGCAGAGGACTTTGTTTTATATATGTAGTGATTTAGTTAGCCGTTAACCATTCCCTTCAAGAGTTTTTAATATATATTTTTAGAGACCTCATTAGTATATTTTTCACATGTTAATTCCTTAAATCAATATAAAATATGCCTTCCCGTTTCCTTTTAACAAAATCTTATTTATCATCTTATCTCAAAAATAACGCACAATTTTACGCCCATTATAAATTTGACTCTCCTCAGAAATTCTATAAAACTCCTCTGAAGGCAACCTTTAAACTGCCAAAGAACTTCAAAACAACGTAATATCAAAACATCGTAGAAAATATATCCGTAAGAAACACATTTTAACGAAAAATGAAGCGAAAATAAGATGATACACTACACCCTCGCGTCGCTTCGAATATAAATTGAAAAGTATCAAAGACATTTTAACTTAAATACACAACATAAATCGTGGATAAACCGACAAGCACTAATAATATAATATCTAGGTAAATACTTCGTTATCGGAAGAAAAGTGTTTATTTATCATTTGAAAGACTTATATTTTTTAAATGTTACTTTTTTTGCAGTTTTAAACATATTCTATATTTACAAACTTTTGCAATAATACACTAAATAAAACTCAAGGCGTAGAGAATCCAAAATATTTAAAGAGTTTGTTATACCATCATACCACACGGTAACAGCCAAGTTGCGACATAATATTCACCGTTTACTTGTAACCATTGCGACACATCGGCCACCTGCACATCACGCGACATGAGGCGACAAGTACGGGGAATTGGAACCTCGTCACCACCCTGGGATCGTGAGGCTCACCTCATGCATTGAATCAGAGTTGAAGCCACTATTCGTTCAGACTTCGAGCGGTAGTCACATCTCTTAGGTTAGGTTCTAGATTAGGAGACACTCTCGGTTCAGACTTCGAACGGTAGTGACTTCTTCTAGGTTTAGTACGTAGCTATTAGTTCATACCTCGAACAATAGTTACCTTTTAATGTTAAAGTTAATATAAGTAAAAGTGTATTCTTTGATATTAAATATTTATTATTAAAAGTGCATTTTTTTCAATCTCGCGGACGCGCCCCACATAATTAGTTCGTAAATAAACTTAATATTTTTGAAATTTGTCTACATTGTACAAATTGCTTCTTTTATCTAGATACTAACTGCTTACAAACCAGACCTAGTGCGCGGTTTTACATCGATAGTAGAAAGAGACAATGCATGAAGAAATTACATGAGACAAATCGTGACAGAAAACTTCTTTATCAGTTTTAATAGGCATAATTTTGAACGAAGACACGAAATAGATAAGAATGTGTACCTTGTAGATTTTGACATATACTGGGTGAGTGGTTACTCATTAGCAATATTTTTACAGGATACTCTGTACTCTACTTGATACTCGTTCTAAATTAATTTAAAAAATAGATGCTTAATATTTGACCTAATTATCTAGAAAATACAAAAAATATATTAATCCACTACCCGTCTACTACGTTAAAGCACAGCGTCAATAACCGTCGGGTGTAGTAAAAGTGAAGTGAAAGTGAAACCAACCGACTATCAAAGGATAATTTTTCGAAGTTTAAACAAACAAAAGGGTTTATTGGCAGTTTTATTATCCAAGGTTATAAACTCCGGGACGCCGCTCGCAGGTTTGTTCACCGGTCACTCAACCTAGGTTTATTTAGGTATCCATACTTCTGAGAGTCTTAGAACAAACTTTAACTTAGGTTCTCTTTGTTGTTTATTAGTATTTGTTTTGATATTATTTTTTATATGTTAAATGTGACCATGAATTATCACACGATTGAAGATTGTCACTCTTTAAACAGTCACGGTGTATATAAAACGAATGGTATTTTTTTTTAAGTTTTAAATTAAAACATGCGTTATTTTAGAAGGTACATTTACTTCCGTCACTGTACATAGTATGCGGATTGTACACCCTTAGTTATTGTACTTAGTAAATCGCTGACTGTTCAGTGGTTAGTATGTACAGACACCGCGTCGATCGGCGTAGTTTCGAGTCATTACAAATGAGCCGGAACTTTGGATGAAGGAAAACATCGTAATGAAACCATAAAATGGTTGTTAGGCTTTTTCTAAGTCTACTTGGCTAGCTACCACACTTATAGCACACACATATTAGCTCAATGTTTATTACAGTGTCTGTTATTTACCAAGTTAGCTTTTTGACTTGGGAATCGTTAGATTATAGCCTAAAAACATTGAAGAAGAAAAAATTCGATGCTGTTTAACCATGCCTAAATGACAATACTTTTCCTATTCATTTAACATGGGGTTTTTTAACATTTTAAAAAATAATTTTCGTCCTGCTATGTTTATTAAATAACTTACCAAATATTATTAATTCTTCAACTGCTCTCTGAAACTGGCTACTAAAAATAATTGAAATCGGCTGAGTGCCTTAAGCGTTTGCCTTAGTAGTCCGGTGAAGCTGTATTGACCTTACTAGGTCAATAGCGAAGTCAGTTCGAGACAAAAAACCCCAAATATTCAGTGTAACAACGTAGAATAATCTAAAATATCAAAATGTCAACATAGATAAATCACCAAAGTGGGATGAGTTCTGTGTTGTGAGTACCGCAGAGATTGTACACAATAATATATTGGAAATATACATACACATATATATATATATATATATATATAATATATATATATATATAT
>MU160389.1:0-57730 GCA_015888305.1 Antheraea pernyi | reverse complement strand
TAGCTTTGATACTTATCACATAACTTCAGAATTGGCAGTATGGATTAATTCCTTCGCCTATGAACTATTTGAATAGGAAAAAAAAAACTTTGAAAATGTTAGCTTTGATACTTACTACATAACTTCAGAATTGGCAGTATGGATTAATTCCTTCGCCTGTCCTATTGAACGAATATTATAACTACTACTTACGAAATCTCTCAAAAGGAAAAAAGTGCCCGATTTTGAAACATTCTTCATTGGTGCTCTGCTTCTATTGGCGTTAGCGTGATGATATATAGCCTATAGCCTTCCTCGATAAATGAGCTATTTAAAACCGAATGATTTTCTCAAGTTCAGTTCCTGAGATCATAGCGTTCAACCAAACAAACAAACAAACAAACAAACAAACAAACAAACAAACAAACAAACAAACAAACAAACAAACAAACAAACAAACAAACAAACAAACAAACAAACAAACAAACAAACAAACAAACAAACAAACAAACAAACAAACAAACAAACAAACAAACAAACAAACAAACAAACAAACAAACAAACAAACAAACAAACAAACAAACAAACAAACAAACAAACAAACAAACACGAAATTATAGCGGTTGACATGTTCTATTTTATTTTTCCGCGGTTTCGTCCGCATGGCTATTTCCAAAATGGTTGGACCTATTTTCTCGGGGTATTTACTGGTAGATAGCAGACCTTATAAAAAGTAATTTAGGTTTTTTATTCGCCTTCGGCCGCAGTGGAATATCCGTAATGCTTGAACTGATTTTCACGGGACTTTCACTGGAAGATAACTCACCTTATAAGAAGTAACTATTTTATTTTGTTTCTCAAGACTTTGTCCGCAATATCCTACTATCTCCTAATTGATTGGACCGATTTTCACATGGCTTTTACGGGCAGATAACTAGCGGGCTCGGAAGACGTTGTCGCGCCCGGATAATAGAATGAAAACTTTGACAAATTATACCTAACCTTCCCCATGAATTATCATTCTATCTACTGGTGAAAACAGCATGAAAATGGTAGTTTTTGACTTTATTGCGAACAGATAAGCTGTCAGAGGACTTTTTTAACCGACTTCGAAAAAGGAGGAGGTTACTATGTTCGGTTGTATGTATTTTTTTCATGCATGTTAATCGATATTTTAGTTAATTATGAACCGATTTTTATGATTCTCTTTTTATTTGAATTGGTACACTATGTAGTGATTGACTGCTACGTATGTGTTAGTCCATGTGAAATTGATGACGTGAGACGTGTGCCTTACTGTCTCCAAGAATAAATATACATAATTGAAAGTCATATATTTGTATGTAATATGATTTATATCATCTTTTTGGTCAATTTGGCGGCCATATTGTTTTATTTACCATGTTTGCTTCTACATAACTCAGTTATTATAGCAACGTATAAGAATAACTTAAGTATATCGACAATACGGGCATATTATATCTATCTATAAAATAAAAGATTTAAGATATATTGTTCGATAATGTATAGCTTATAATTTGCATTACTTTCTTATATAGTGTTAGTGAGCACTGAGTTTGGTATATAGTAGGTTGAATTCCTCTACAGTCCACCGCTCTACCAACTGAGCTATCGAAGGTGTTAGTAGGTTGAAGTTCCAGGTATGTTGCTGATAATAAATCCCATCCAATTCGGTGTACTATTTGTATTCATATATCTAATGTACACGTTACAGATACGTTACGTTACAGTTGCCGTGCGTATCGTAGTTACAAATGTTTTTGAAAAAGCTTTTCTGTAATGTACACACCAACTCACAACTTTACATTTCTTTAATACATTTTTTAAAAATCGCGTGCGGAGCCGTGGGTAACAGCTAGTATACAATATACATATATTTTGTAGATAATTATAAGAATTCTAGTAATTATTGTAGTTAGCTACCGCTATCGCTCACCGCCAGAAACACTAAATAATAAATATGTCCTGTAAACAAGGAGACACGATAATAAAACTAACTATAGCCCTTATATATTAACATAATATAATACAAGATTATACAAAACTAAATTTATTTCTTGTATCCAGAAAACGGCTCTAACAATTTATAAGAAATATTACATTCAGATAAGGTTTTGATTTTTAGTTTTTTTTTATACACGACAAAGAACATTTTGTTATAGCTAAATATTGTTAGCTTCATGTATATCATACAGTGCCATCTCACAGTTGTAGTACTTGCATTGTGGATTTTTTATATATCATTCGAGGCAAACTAACAGGTGGGTTACTTGATGTTAAGTGATCACCACCGTCCATAGATAGACACTTGCAACCCCAGAAGGTCGCAAGTGCGTTGCCACCCTGTGTTTGGGAGAGGGGGAGTGGGGAAGGGGGAGGTGGAGGGGAGATGGGTTATCCAGCGCTCTCACTGACCGAACGAAACGCAACAATGCAAGCATTGTTACTTCACGTCGGTTTTCTGCAAGATCCCCCATCTACTACCCCGGGCGAGCCGACCCATTCATGCCGAAACCACTAACAGCTGCAGCGTGGCTCTACCACCTCTGTAAAATAGTGGAATGGATGATAGCCCATTGATATCCCAAAATGTCTTATGATGGTTCTATATTACATTATCCGAATAAGAATAAAAGAACTCGGTTGCTCAAATACTCTTAATTAAAGCGAATAATATACAAAACAATAATATTTTAAGTACAAATTTTAAAGTAGACAAACTGTAAGAGTGCGGTTAAAGTGCAGTTTCAAACAAACAAATGCTTTAATCGGCTTAAGCGCTTTAAACATTTTTATACTGTACGTTGAAGTACTTCATTAGAGCTAAAAGTATGGGCGGTTAACTACTGGCAAGGAAAAAACTTTCTACATAGAGTTGTAATATGGAAATGGAATTATGTTTGTCTTAATGTCTGGCTTAAGTCCATATAAATATATTTTGAAGTAAAACTCCTTTAGGCTCGACTAGGAGGTAACTAGACGACAATGCAACGGAAGTTCGTTACGGCAATATGGCGTCATGTTTGTGCCATCCGGTTAGATAATAATGAAACATAACCAAAACTTCGATTAAATCATAATTAATTAAATTCCTTACTTATCATGGTAAAATGTTCGTACTTTTCTATAATTTATTTACTTTATAACAGAGAGTTGCTAATAATATTTGCTGCGTTATTTAAGTTCCGAATTAGGTAATAGACGGCACTACAGATAATGAAGCTTTGATTTAATCTGTTACTTACTTACATTGAAACCAGACGGCAGCACGGTCGCGCTCTCATATAATTATACATAATCAATTATATTGTATGATTTTTATTATTATTCAATGAAATATTTTTAATTAATTTTTTTTTTTTTCAAAATATTTTGATTTGTTTATTTACTATTTATTGGCAAAATCAAAAATATTTTTTAAGTTTTACTTCAATCTCGTGTGACGGTCCTACACACTCATTTTTTTGTGGTTACCCATTTACGCATAATGCACTTCAGCTTTAGAGTTTGGTGATTGTAACGAAAGTCATTTAAGAGGGTCATCCTACAATTTTCAACAGTATTATTTAATTGAAAGCAGTCGGATGTATATGTATATGTCGGATGTATGCAGTGATTCAAATAACCTAATATAATGACAAAAAGGTTAACTCTACTGGTGTAGAAGTTCTTCAATAGTTGAAAGGTTAATAAAATAATAATCGTAGAATTTACGTATGATTTACTATAGAAACCGCAAGGTTATTTTGCTATAAAAAGGCCTCGTAATCACTACTTATTTCTGTGAAAAAGAGTGTAGAAGTTAGAATAAAGGTAAACCTCACTACTAGTATTAGTACTTTTTTATATCATAGGAGGCAAAGGAACATGTGGGTCAACTGATGTTAAGTGATCATCAATGTCCATAGACACTAGCAAAACTAGGATAGTCTCAAGTGCGTTGTAGCCTGTGTTAGGAGGAAAGGGGGAAAGAGGAGCGGAGGTGGGTATCTTACTTAACAATTACTTCATATAAATGAAACTAGCTGACCCCTGCCCTTTTCGTTGGGCAGTAAGCATTTTTACTTTATCAAGCTCCAGAACTCAATCATATATCAATCATCGTTAAGGCAGCGTTCTTAAAGAATGTTTTCGTTCGACCGTTTTTTCTCCGACTTACTTTGCAAATCCGACTACCACAAAAAAGTATTTTTCAGGTTAATATATAGCCTTTGCCACTCACAAATAACGTGGCTTTCTATTGATAAAAGAATTTTCAAAATCGGTTTAGTAGTTCCTGAGATTACCCCCTCAACCTCACAAACGTTACCTCTTTATAATATTAGTACCTATAGATGATAGAAGATGTTTAGATTGTTTAGTAATAATATTCATTGGAAATAATAATTGTATTGTTGTAAGCATACATTTTTGCATACAAAACTGTTATTCCAATCGCACTACAGTTTGAAAAATGCAATCGTGAAAATTTACATTTATAATGCATACATTCGATATTTAGACAAAGTAGTAAAAAATCAGTTATTTTAATCGAATCGAAAATAATATCTTTCGACAATTTAATCGCTTACGCTGACCGAATCTTTCACACACTTTTTAGGTAGGTTGTAGGTGGTACAGCCACGCTGAATTTATTACTGGTTTCAGCATGAATGGGTCGGCATCGCCGGCCTCGCCCGATGTACTACCTCCCAAACCACAGAAAACCGACGTGAATTAATAGTGCTTGCATTGTTGCGTTTCGTTCGGTCAGTGAGAGCGCCGGAAAGTCACCTCCCCTCCCCCTTCTCCCTCTCCCCTACACCTCCTTTCCCCAAATACAGACTGGCAACGCACTTGCAACTCCCTTGGTGTTACAAGTGTCTATGGATGGTGGGGATCACTTAACATCAGCTGACCAACCTGTTCGTTTACCTTCTATGACATATAAAAAAACATCAAAATATTGTATAAATAGTTTATGTACCTATATGTCTATTCCGTAAGGATAACCCTGCGTAATCATCTTTATCCTTTATTTAAGTAATGGCTTATCTGCGAAACTGACTATTATAGTATGAATCCTTCTCTAATAATACGCATTACTTACCTTGGGGACTTGATGTAGAGCCAAAGTGATTAATTAATATCTTGGAAGATAACACAGATTTAATATTACACGTAACAATAATAAAACTCTTTACTAGAAAGGCTTTGAGTATGGCGATCGATGGATATAAGAGTAGAGGAGGACCGAAAAAGACATGGTTGGATTGTGTGAAAAATGATATGCGTGTAAAAGGTGTGAATACTGAGATGACATCTGATAGGCGAGAGTGGAAAAGGAAAACATGTTGTGCCGACCCTACTTAGGTGGGATATGGGTAAGAAGATGATGATGAATAATAAAACTGTTTATCTGACGAGAATAATGAAGCTTTCTATTAATTAGTCTACAAAACTGTATTTAATCTGAATAATCAGTTTAATATAATAATGTATAATTTTATATATAGTTTAATTTTATACGAAAGCAGTGGCACAATAGAATGCGTAGTTGGAAGTATTTAGAAAACTCTGAAACGACGAATCCTGACAAAAAAACAAAAATGCAGTCCTCGAGAATAGTCTAAAGTTGGCCAGTTTTCTGTTACATAAAAATGACAATAGCAAGCAAACCATATATCTTGAAGAACTTCGTGTTTGACCGGAACGGTAATGCCGCTTAATCAGAAACTATAAATAGCCTACCAAAACTAAAGCCTACAGAAAACCTGTAAAGCTAAAGGATCCTATCAGAACTATATAATAATTATCATAAATACAGTGGTACAACAAAATAACCCCAAGGAGGCTTGATGTCACGCAGGCGGCCGATCGTAAAAAATAAGCAAAATTATATACCACAACATGACAAAAATGTTGCACCGACCCTACTTATGTGGGATAAGGGTAAGAAGAAGAAGAATCAGTTTAATATAATATAAAAATCAAAAATACTTTATTTTTATTTAGGCCCAAAGCAGGTGGTTATGAATGTCAAAACTACCACCGGTTCGAAAAATAACCCAGTCATCTAGAAGATCCGGGAAGAAATTCGATCGGGTTTAACGGACATATATTTAAAATACATTAAACGTTACAATCGATTTTAGTGGATGCACAGAGAGATGTATTTAGACATCACCATCGTTTACATATTGGTCTGTCCTATCATAGCCTTTTGACACCAAAACCCCCTTGACATTGTACGTAAATCGGTAATAAGGTGTGGGACTGTTACTGAAACAAAGGACGACCAGTTTGTCGTAGTTTCTAATATTTAAATCATGCCGGTCTTTTACGAAAGCAAGTTTCTCAAAGTTTTTACGGATATACATTAAATTATCAAGAAAGTCTTGAGAGGACAAAGTTAAGATACCAAATTCCTGACATGCAGTATTTAATGATTCCCGAGATTGTATATTGTCTTTATGTATGCTTAAAATTACACCCTTCTCTACATGCTATACTTTTATAACAATATTCTCTTTCACTGATAACTTTGGCTCATCCACAAGGATCGAATCTATGGTGATTAAAGAGGTGTCTGAAGGCGCTAATCACTGAGCCATCGCCGCTTCGATTTAGTTTATTTACTGACTAGCGTCTGCTCGTGACTTCGTCCGCGGGGGTATTTACTTTGGGCTAATGTTAACACGCATCGGAAGCCGTCAAAAGGAAAAAAAGACGATTTTGAAACATTATTCGTTCGTGCTGCACTCTTATTGGTCTTAAGCTATATACTTAGTCTGGCCACAAATACTGTTACAATAAAAAATAAACAAAATATTACATTTGGATTTGAATACCTCTGGTACGAGGTATCTTGGAATATTGCAGTCCTGTCTGGAATCCAACCTACCAAGTGCAGTCAACCAGAATGGAACAAGTACAAAAACGTTTTTTATACCATCTCACGTTCATTGATAACAAGTGCCACTTTATACACTCATATCAATCACGTTTAGCTTATTACAATCTACAAATTCCAAAGGAATGCCTTATAGAAGACTGCGGTGAGATAAAAGATGAGGTTTGGGATGTGAACTGTCGCGATGGGACTGCGGATCACTTGCCAGAATACCCAACGGATTTTAGAGAACAGAATCATGCCACGGTAACATATTATATACTTTTGTCTACTTCAAATATTTAGTAGAGAACAAAAAATTATCACGTGTTGATAAACATTTTACTTATAATATCATTGATTAAAAATCAATAACTAAAATAAATGTCATCAGTAAATAATAGCAAAACTATATCATATGTGATAATAAAAATTGTGTAAACATAGAGATAATAATTACAGATGGACGAATTAGTATCAAGTGTGAAGGATGTGAAACACAGCGGAAACTGCCATTTCGGTACGGGCAGGTATAAAGCCGCTGTCAGGAAATACTTGAAGTGCCTCCGATATGTACGATTCCTCAAGCGACGGATCAACAAAATCAACGATCTAGATCGAAAGGAGCACTGTAAGTATCCTGCACTTTTTTTTCTGGCAACCAACTTTCTAGTAGGTTATTACTGCCATTGACGAGTAGATAATAGATATTACAACTTTCTAGCGATGTAGTGAAGCCCCTTAACACCATGTTCAATAACCAAGAATGGTCCTTCCAGCAAGACTCGGCGCCGGGTCATAAAGCTCGGTCTAGGCAGTCTTAATTGGAAACAGACGTTTCGGACTTCATCAGAGCTGTAGACTGGCCGTCGTCTAGTTCTGATCTTAATCCGCTGGATTATGATTTATGGTCAGTTTTAGACAGTACGACAGTAGCTTGCTCTAAACACCATGATAATTTGGAGTCCCTAAAACAATCGGTACGATTGGCAGTGAAGAATTTTCCCATGGTTAACTGGCCTCTACGTTTAAAGGACTATATTGCAGCCAATGGAAACCACTTCGAATAAGCTTTTTATATTTTAAATTGTTTTATATTTATGTATTAAACTAACACACTGTAAAAGTAATAAATGTTATTTGTAATAGATTTTTTTTCTTTGTTTCACAATTTATGGCAAGACTAGGTATATAGCCTTCTTCGATAAATGAACTATTTAACAATGAAATAAATTTTCAAATCCGAGCAGTATTTTCTGAGATTAGCGCGTTCACTCAAACAAACACTTCAGCTTTACAATATTAGTATAGATGAGTTAACAGCCATTACTGGATATCAACCTATTGCACGTGATACTTAAGCCAGGGTCCTTGTTTATCCACAAATTAGATTAAAAGCGTATACAATAATTTATCAACAATCGGTAAAACCCTTAATGACCCTTACAAGGAAGCGGCTGTAGATTTAACGTAATAATTAATGATTGAACGTCATCCATTAGGCTAAGGAAGATTAGGTATCTGACAGCATCTTTACGTGAATTTTAATATTATGCTTGTTAAATATCCTGATCAATTTATTATTACTCGTGTAGTTGAGAATCTATTATCCTATAGTTGAAATTTTGTTAGAGAAAAATATAATTAAAGATGGAATGTAACATCATTCAAATTAGTAAAAATAGAAAAAATTACTGCTTTTGGAATCATAATAGAGTTTATCAACACAATTAACACAGGACAAAAATTACAATTTTTTTCACTATTATGGAATTTGATGGTCTGTAAATTTTAACCCTTACTGAGTTCAGTGAGTATGAAATATCATCATTCAAATTTACAGGCAGCATGAATATTTCAGGAATACTATTAAGTTCATTTTAAAAAAGCATATATCCGTTAAGACATATATGTTATAAAAACAAGTTATACGAAAATTTTAACATTATTATCGGTATGAAAATGATGTATTGCGATACGTGTACTAGAAAACCTAATATCCACTTAAGGGACTGTTGGAAGAAGTAGCAAATCCAAAAAGATATATAAATCATTTTGTATAGGTTGTTAATCTACTAATATTATAAAGACGTAAAGTTTGTGACATTGTGAGTTTGTGACGTTGTAGGAGGTAATCTCAGGAACTACTGGTCCGATTTGAAAAATTCTTTCAGCGTTATATAGGTAATTTATCGAGGAAGGTTATAGGCGAAATATTATCACGCTAAGACCAATAGGAGCGGAGCACAAATGGAGCACAAAATCGGGTACTTTTTCCTCTTGAGAGCTCCTGTTGGGTGTTAGCGTTAGACCAAAGTAACTATTCCACGCGGACGAAGTCGCGGGCAGAGGCTAGTATTATCAATTAGTTTACCACAATCTCATATGATGTTAAATGGTGATGTGGTCTAAAATTATAAACATGCCAAGCCTAGAGGGGAGTGGCTCAGCTGGCGACAGATTTTAAATTTGAGGATGGTAGCTATGCGTCTATAAACCATAAGGGCATAGGTCAGTACAATCTATTTCCGAGGTAGGTCTTACGCCAGAACAACGACGAAGTTAAAGATAATTTATTTACATTTATTAGGCTTTATCTAACTCTTATCATGGGGTTATATTTCTCTTTATTTTGCAAGTCTTCCTTTGCTTACTTAATAATTCATTAATTCTAACTAATATTGAATATGTAAAAGCAGATTTGCTTGCTTGTTTGTTTGTTTGTTACGCTTTCACGCCATAACTTCTCAATCGATCGTCATGCAATTTTGAATATATGTTGTCAGAGGTATAGAAAATTCCAAGAAAAAGGATCGTTCCCGAAGGATAGGTCAAGTATACTAACGAGAGCAAAAGCTAGTTTGTTAATGATTCAATAATTTCTTAATACATCAGCCCTATTTATTAATGACACATTGCACTTATTAACAAAAAAAAACGATATCTTAATTTAATACGAATTTATAAGCACTACACGTGGAGTCATGTATGAAGTAGGGCGAGCGGTATAGAGTATACACAGGAGAGGAAATAAACGGATAACTTAGCTTTGAAAATTTCTTTGTTAGTATATTTTCGATGTCAATTGTCTTATGTTATTAATAAATAAAATAATAATAAAGTAATAAAAAACGTAGACTAAATCGCGGTTTAAGCTAGTCATACTTAGAATATCGAAATAATATTACTACATATTGTAAAACAAAGTCCTCCACTGTTTTTTTGTTGATCTTATTTCTTGTGCTTTTTCTTTATTATCTTATCTATTACTCGTTCACTAATTATATGAAGATCTTTAACACAAAATGTTTCACTATCCCATACGATTCTTTAAACATTTTCTTTGATACAAACCTGGTCCTATGATGTACACACAGGACAAAAAAAGAATTAGCCATCTGAGTGCAGTTGCTCTAAATTAATGCGTTTTAGGTTATTCGGCAATTAATTTTTTTGTATAGATTTGAATCATACGGTGATACATTGTTTGTAAGTAGACATATATCTCGTAGACTATGTGCACTCCATCTATTTAAGTTATTCCTTCAACAATTTTCCTCTAACTTGTTTGCGAATATAAGCGGCTCGATTGATATTAGAAAGAAGATTCAACTGTAAATATAGAACTAAAGCACCGAATATACTGATTGATGCATTTCTTAAGATATGATCTAAAAGTTCTATAATAATCGTTAATTTATTTAAGCTGAAATGAGTACATAATACTTAATAAATAAAAATTATAGTGATTTTGCAAATTTCCCGTGATTTTTCTCATTTAATAATGTTTCTTACAAAGTTGTAGGGAGATACATGATTTATAGTTTAACAATAGATTTTACTGGATTAAGTAACGCTAAATAGAAGATATTTTCAAAAAAATGATCTACCGTAGCTAGAATTCACATACTTAGGAATATTATCTAAGACACCACAGTACTGTGTAAATCTATAAATTAGATCACTCCTTGAGCTTTTATAAGTGATTACTTATTCATGACCTGACCTATTACACACAATCGCAGAATTATTTACACTGCAAGACAATAATCAGAAAATTAAACTTCTCCCACAGTCGTCACCTCCACGTCGACTGCAACAATACCTTATTCATTCACGATTAGGCATTCAAAGTCCTATAAAAGTTATATATTACAAATTTCTTCCGTAGTACTAATTGTATTTTACGATACCACACGTCTACATACCTAATGACTTAGCAGTTCCTTAAATCTGTATTGAGCTACGTACTTGTAGGACCTTTCTCGTAGCTTAGTGCCTTATTAAATTTGTCTGAGTAGGCACTTACTAGAATGCCTACTTTGCTTTCTATTAAATTATTATAATATTCCAAGCCGATTTATAGATTCTAAAAGCTTGTTAACAAGCAAAGAAGCACTTCAGTTTCAAGTCTTATTATTCTAAAAGACTAAACAAGGCATTTTTTATAATTCATAACTTATTCCTTGTGACCATTCGAGAAATCTCACAAACCCTAATGCTATGTTTTTTTTTAATTTATATTATAGGAAGCAAACGAACAGGCGAGTCACGTGATGTTAAGTGATCACCGCCGTCCATAGACACTAAAAACACCAGGGCAGTCACTTATGCGTTGCCAGCCCGTGTTTGCGGGAAGGGACGAGGCGAGGGGCTGGGAGGGTGAAGGGGAGGTGGGCCCTCCGGCGCTCTCACTGATCGAACGAAATGCAACAATGCAAGCACTGTTACTTCACGTCGGTTTTCTATGAGAGGGTGGTACTACCCGGGGCGAGCCGACCCATTCATGCTGAAACCAGCAATAGCTTAAGCGTGGCTCTACCACCATGGTCAACGTGGCTCTACCACCATGAATATGTATATTATAATATATTATAGTAAGACCATGTAATAAAATGAAGAGTAAACAAGTGAATGTCAATATTTTTGCCGAATATATGTAAGCGCACCACTTCAGAACACTTTGTTTTTGTCAGAACAAGGTTTATATGTATGAAAATGTTGAAAAGCGTTAACAAAAAATTGAATGAGTAAGATAGAATACTTCTTCTTCTTTAATTTAACAACTTCTTTTTAACAACGCCGTTGTAAGTAATACACAATGCCGCCAACATCAGGTAGATACAGAGTGTGCGTTGTCTGTGGCAAATCGTACAATACACGAAGGAGAGCCATTAAAAATGTAATTAGAAAAAGAAAATAATTAATTTGTGTTCAGACAGAGTTATTGTATGTTTCACATAAATACACATATAGCCACGGTTAGGCATATATCGATGAGGAAGTAGATAATCTGATTAAAGTTAGATTTTGTTAATTTTAATAAATAAGGACAAGGCATGTAAAATTAAAGGGTTATTATTCACTAAGCCTAAGAAACACATAAGGTTAGTAGGACGTAGGGAGATCTTCAAAAATATTGACAGCTTTGACAGATTGACATTCACTTGATTACTCTTCATTTTATTACATGGTCTTACTATAATATACTTATTCATGGTGGTCGAGCCACGTTGACCATGGTGGTAGAGCCACGTTGAAACTAATACTGGTTTCAGCATGAATAGGTCGGCTCGCCCGGGTTAGTACCACCCTCTCATAGAAAACCGACGTGAAGTAACAGTGCTTGCATTGTTGCATTTCGTTTGATCAGTGAGAGCGCCGGAGGCCCACCTACCCTCCCCTCTCCTCTCTCCTATCCCTATCCCTCCCCTAGCCCTTCCCCCCAAATGGTGGCAAAGCACTTGTGACTCCTCTGGTGTTGTTAGTGTCCATGGACGGTGGTTATCACTTAACATCAGGTGAAACAACTGGTCGTTTGCCACCTATGACATAAAAAAGGGTAAATTTGCTCTATACACTCGTTAGTACACCCATGCGAACCCGGGCCAGGCAGCTAGTAGATTATAAATATATAATACGATTTTTCTTATTAGAGCACGGCCAACTGCACTATGCCTGATGGTAAGCACAGTACAATCCAGAAACAATGGCGACCACCGAGTAACACACTATCCATCGCCGGTCGCCGCTGTCATGCCGGTCTGCGAAAAGCTGGATATGCACAGGCCGATCCCGAAACGCCACCCACAGAAGCGAATCACTATGACGGGCTTTTTCGCCATATACATGATGGTTGCCACCCAATCAGGCTGTAAAATCCTACCACCCATTGGCTATTGCCTCGTTCGTTATTCAGGGTGCACCATGTGCAGGTAAGATTGATTTGGGTGTCTCAAGTCTTATGATGATATTCGACACCCTTACGGGGTGTAAGTTAACTTTTTATTGATCGTCTTCTTCTGCTTTCTTCTCTAGTAACAAATACTCTTTTTTAAAGATTGTTACTGTCATTATTAATTGGGAAATTTTTACAAAGTGTCATGTTATATCTCCAACGTTCCAACAAATAGGTGGCTCCCTTGTTAGAACTTTTTGTAGAGTTTTTGTGACAACTCAGCTTTCTCATTCCGTGTTATTACTTCACATCTTTTTGCCCAATAACCGTTCAATATAGCCATATTACGCAATAAGCCAGGAATATTATACAATACAGAATCAAATAACGCGCGAATATGATTAAAAAATTAAAGCCACCACATGTCAAGTTAACATCCCGCCAAGAGACTCATTTAATACATTCTAAAACGCGTCTTTACTTATTTGACAAGATCGTGGCCACAGCTTGTATAACGAGGCTAAAACTTCGAGCAAAAAACATTAATTCGTTAAAGAAGTGTTCTAGACCCTATTAAAAATAAGTATACTAATAATATGTTCAAAGCGCGAAACTTGAAGACATGTAGATACCATTGTCTAAATATGTAACAAGTATGTATAAAGAGATAGTCAAAGCAATATCATCACTATGGTGGTATTACAAGAACATTTCTCAGGTTCGGGTTTCCTCACGATGTTTTCCTTCACCATCAGCCGATAGTATCACCAATTTAAATTAGTACAAGTACAGGAATACCTAAAAAATTCTTTGGTACATACTTAGGTTCGGATATGTGGCTATAGAATTGATATATGAGCAACCAAAGCAGTGGTACCTCCACGACTTATATGAAATGCCTTTACACCGCATTGTAATTATAAGACAATGTTTAGTTGATTTATATAGAAAAAAGATGTCAACTTCATAGATATTCTATACAATAATAAAACTGACAAGGCCAAATCTGTACATTAAATATTTTTTTTAAATTATAATTGGAGTAGACTTTGTTATTGATATGAGATCATCTCTCTCACACACGTGCACATATATAGACATGGTGGGAGGGTTTTGTTTTTTTCCCTCAACGAACTGAGTCGAATAGTTTTAGTTCGTTTCATTTCGATATACACGTATTCATTTGTGAATCATGCAATTTCGACTGTATGGTTCATAAATGTATATATGTATGAATAGCTTAGAATAGTTAGCTAGGTCAGACGCGACTTTTTTCAGGTAACATCCCAAGCCGAGGTGCGCATGCGCCCTTGTGTATGTTACCTAAAAACCAAATCGGCTGAGTGCCTTAAGCGCTCGCCTTAGTAGTCCGGTGAAGCTGTAAAGACCTTGCAGGGTCAATAGCGTAGTCAGTTCGAGAAGAAAAAAAAAAGACATTTCACGCATCATGCTCATATCTTTTTAATATTTATATTTTTCTTGGATACAGTGGAGTGTGAAATTTTTTTAATACAGGTTGAAAATTGTTATGATATTCAATGTTTTATTTATCATTATTTATTTTATAAATATTATTTATCATTTAATTTACAATTTAATCAATCAACTTGATATTTTATAATGTAAACTATACTGACTGTATAGTAAACGTCTACAAAAAAGTGAAAGAAACTTCGTTCCAACTGGGGGTCCATAGACCTTTCAAGCTTTTTTTGACATTACTGCCAAAAGATTTAGGTTAGTTTTTATTTTAATTGAACCCGGTAAATGATGCTACGAACGGGTTGTAGGCTTATTTTAAAAGATTTCTCGTATACCATCTGGGTATATGTTTGAGTGAGTCCCTTGATAGTTTGGATTTACAATTGGAAACGGTAGACTTGGCTGCAATCGGGTTTTAGGTTTATTAAAATTTTTCGCGTTTAAATATACAATTGAAACCGGTGATAACCGATTTCATGCAGATGAAGTTGCACGGGTCATCTAGTATAAAATAATAAATGTAAAAAATGTAATACACAGTGATTTATTTGATTCAAACGCATTCTCATTCATTTATCTGTTTTGTCTTAGGCCAAAATTAAATGATGCACCGTTTACGTTTACATGTTGTAAACACAAATTCGTAGTTCAGTAAACCAATTGAAATGTCAGTTACTTCGATGGCTTAATTAATAGCGTGTTCGGAAATCGTGTCGACTAGCAACTGAGTCGGAATTTTCGGTGAAGGAAATCATCGTTATAGAACCGTAGTATCAAGTGTGGTGGTTTTCTAAGCCCGTCACGCTAGCACGCAGCATCTGTTGATATGTAAGGGGTGTCGAATAACATCATAAAACTTGAGACATCCAAGCCAACCGAACCTGCACGTGGTACACCCTGCTGAATAACGAACGAGGCAATGGCGAAAGCGGGGTGGGGGTTTTACAGCCTGACTGGGTCGCAACCACCATATATATGGCGAAAAAGCCCGTCATAGTGATTCGCTTCTACGGGTCGCGTTTCGGGATCAGCCTGTGCATATCCAGCTTTTTGCAGGCCAGCATGTCAGCGGCGACCGGCGATGGATAGTGTGTCACTCGGTAGTCGCCATTGTTTTTGGATTGTACTGTGCTTACCATCAGGCATAGTGCAGTCATTTTGTCGTGCTAGTATTAAAAAAATGTGTTTCGGCAACTATACTTGAGAGCCAGTCCCTCCGGGTTTAGCATATTTAAAAAAAAAGTAGTATAAAAAATCCGTCTAAAATATTACATTATCGCAGTCAAAACAAATATCTCATAAAATCTCTTTAAAAGCTTTTAGAGGCGATAGTGTATCTCATAAGTTATTTTTATGCTTTTATCGATTCAGACGGAAGAGTCGAGTAGAATAATAAGGCATCCTCGTCATAATAAAACGCGAGAGGATGAAAAGCCTTTGTTAAATGCGAGTCGTAAGTTATAGATCGAATTTCATACATGCGTTTTTTTATCGGAGAACGAAAAGTGATTAAACTCTACACAAGAACACTGGCTGACCCGTGTCAGCTTCGTTTGGCGGTTAACGTTTAAAAAAACTACTTTTCGTGACTTAAATATAAAAGTTACACACATGCTGTCGTTGACTTTTTCGTAGGCATTATCAAGCTCTACAACTTTTCTCTGGAAGTCAATTATATATTTCTCATCGTTAAGGTAGCGTTTCGTAAGAAATGTTTTATCTCAAACCTACTTTACAAATCCGACTACCACAAAAAGTCTTTTCATTTTCGGGTTAGTATCTATGACACTCACAAATAACGTGGCTTTCTATTGGTAGAAGAATTTTCAAAATCGGATTAGTAGATCCAGATATTGCCCCCTACAACCTCACAAACTTTACCTTTTTATAATACATACTAGTATATATTACAAAGAGAACAAAAAAAGTGTGTGTGTACTTATGTACACGCGTTAGAAGTTATTTAAGTTATTTCGTCGTTTCGTTATATTATATTTTTCGTGACGATGTGCGCGCGCATCGTAATAACTTCAGGGTGTCGGTTTTTCGTGAAGGTGTGCGCGCGTATCTTAAAAATTTACTCTCATCATTTTTCCCTAACGCGCCAAAGGAAATATTACTTCAAAAAGAATTAGCCAAATAGGTTTGACCGTTCTGAAGTGATGCGCTTACATACATTTAGCAGTTAATTTTTTTTAATATAGATTATAGAACAAAGTCGCTTTTCATGTCTGTCTGTGTTCTCAATTTTGATATGGTTTCCTGAAACTTTTTTGGCTCGTAGACCACTTGTTATGTTTTTCGGCTATATGTAGATATTACATACCTGATTTTTTGCCAATTCCTCAGCTTTAAATATGTTTTCAAAAAACGGTCTTATTATTTATGTAAATAAATATATCTACATATTATAGAGAATCATTATTTAAGTAGATAGTATGTGTTCACATATTGTTTAATTCATAGAAAGCTAAAATTAAATCCACGACCTGCTTAAATAAGGTCATTATGGTTGACCCTTATTTGCATTTCGTGGGCCTCCAGTTTATTTTCGCTGACGTCGATGCCTTTGCTAGTCGTCATAGACCCCTGGGGTTCGATATAGACCATTTCAAGAATCACAGGTTAGATTAAGTTTTCCAGAACGTATATATTATATTTATATTGAGTAAAGTATAATCAATGTATTCCAATATTCCCAACCAGAATAGGGATTTATCGGGTGCTTACTTTAATAACGCTAGCGGAAGCTTATAAAGTACACAATAATAATGTACTACATAGTTGTGAATCAGATAAATGCTTACAGAAAGTCCGCGATGGTATATTTCTATCTCCCTCAGTAACCATTCCCGTCTTTCAGATATTACAAAGAAATATTTGGTTATTGTCGGCTCTATTTTAACAAACTATGAATAGATATCCACGTAAATATTTAAATTATATTGAGAATTTAATGTAGATTGCCATTATTGCCATTCATAGCATATTATTTCAATGAATATATTAGAAGGTATTGTAGATTTAATACGCTGCAAAGAAAAAACTTGCTTGATCGATGAACTGTAAATATCAAACCGGTAAAAAGTATCTAAATTATTTAAACCCTTATGACGTCACATTAGTACATTCGAAGCAGGAGTGAGTTTAACTATGAATAGATATCCACGTAAATATTTAAATTATATTGAGAATTTAATGTAGATTGCCATTCATAGTATATTATTTCAATGAATCTATTGGAAGATATCATAGATTTAGAGGAGAGAGGAAGGGAGGTGGACCTCCGGCGCTCTCACTGACCGAACGAAACGCAACAATGGCAAGCACTGTTACTTCACGGCGGTTTTCTATGAGAGGGTGGTACTACCCCGGACGAGCCGACCCATTCATGCTGAAACTAATAATAGCTTCAGCGTGGCTCTACCACTCTTAAAAACTAGTAAAACTACTCTACTAAGTAGGTAATGTAAATGAGGGAGTAAGTCTTGGAGGCAATCTGTTCATACCTCTGTACCGAGTGTCGTTATAAACTGTTTTAATCATCAGCTATTGCACGATCACTTGTGCAATATGGTACACAGAATAATACACTTAAATATATTCAGTACCTTAATACCGGAATTACTGAAACCGATTATTATAGACCGCTGAGCATCCCATCAGCGAGCATCAGGGTTCGCTGAACAGTGAACGAAACTGACTCGAAACGGAATTACGCTGTAATAGAAACGAATCAATCAGTAATGTCTTATTTAAGGAAAACGCACCTTCAGAAATAGGTATAGGCTTATTTTCTTTTTATCAGATTTATCTATCTATACATATGTATAATGCAAATTAATTTCTTTCAATGACGTCAAAATTATGAACGCATCGGCTATTCGATAAGCAAGTCTTCGTAGATGATTCTAAACTACCTAGTTTTTGGATTCCATTAACCCTTTGCCTTTTTTTTATTAAAGTATAATTTATTGCACAGCATAACGGGCGAATACTAAATAGTTATTTATGTATTTAAAACCGATATTATTAAAATATTCTTGAGTTCCAGAAAACTAACAAAGCAGTAAAATATATTCTTGAGTTCCAGAAAACTATTCTTTGAAATGTAAGACAAAGCAGTAAAATAAGACTTGCCTCGGCAACAAATAATTTCATTCTTGATACGGTGATAGTTAAAAAGGTTTCAATATTAGGGTGGACGTTACTTTACACTTCTGCATTTAATTGATTGTTTGTTTCTAGTCACATAGTGTGTATACACCCAATTTTTAAAGTATAAAAGCGAAAGATATCTAGCACCAAACACTTGAAAATCTGAACTACACAGTAAGTAGTATACATTACATTAACCGAACTTAAATTTAATAGAAAGCTATTTTACTTAAGCCTAATCCACCTGGGAATTTGGGATTAGAACATCGGGTAGCACTTTAAAGATCCGTAGGATTTTTATAAAATGAGGACGACGAGAATAAAGCGAATTAGTTCCATTTCATGAGACATTTTCATTAATTAATATTACGTAGGTTTGAAATAAAATGAATTCATTTTTAGTTTAAGTGAAAATTTCTCTAGGCGCTTCGAGCAGTATCTTTTCGGCAAGATATAAACTTATAATTTCGCGTGATGACATGCTAGTAAGCGTGACTAACCGTATTGCGCTTGCGCGGCTTCCGTAAAACTAACGACGACATCTAATATTGATATTTTGTATTAAAACTGTGCAATGTGCAGTCATATATTTGATGCATTAATAAACTGTATAAAAAAGTATATATTTATTATTTGGAATGCCAATAGATGAGAAAGAGAGGCTACTGATAGTAATTTAAAAAAATTATGAAATTTAAATAATTCAGACACAGTTTTGTTAGGTGGTAGAGCCACGCTGAAGCTATTACTGGTTTCAGCATGAATGGGTCGGCTCGCCCGGGGTACTTACTACCCTCTCATAAAAAATCGACTAGAAGTAACAATGCAAGCTTTTTTTTAACTACGCTATTGACCAAGCAAGGTCTTAACAGCTTCACCGGACTACCTCACTGCCTCACGGCCTATTTATACGTAGATATATAATAGATAATTGTGTAGTTATTGTTGTTGTGCAAGCATTCTTGCGTTTCGTTCGGTCAATGAGAGCGCCGGTCGTAGTCCGGCAAAACTGTTAAGACCTTGCTAGCCAATAGCATAATCAGTTCGAAACAAAAAAAAGAGAGCTTCAAACAAGGTCAATTCAAATGAATAAAACCTTTTCTATTTATAGTATTAATTTAAATGAACAAAAAAAACGAGTCTATGTAGGTGTATTGAAAAATGACATTATATTAATATAATATTTATTTCTAAAAAATACGCAATAAAAAATTTATATTACCTATAAAACGCCAACTTCTGTTGAACTGACTATTTAAAGCGTAGGACGTGTTTGTAAAGAGGAAGAAAAATAAAAATTGAATTTACATGACCTCTGAAGGGAGCCCAATAAGTGTGTTTACGTCGGAAACGAACGTTTTCAACGTAATAACTTATGAAATTCTGATAACTTTGTTAAGTTAGTTAAATATTCAACAACGAGCGTTGATTTTACGACCATTATTCGGGAGTTTACGAAGTCTTTTCTGATTGGTGGTTTTTGTGTTGATTGACGTATGCTTATTTTTCAGTTCAAGTAAATATAATTCTAACAACAACTCGGACTGTATTTTGAGTTAGTAAATATTTGAAATTTAATACTATACGATTGAAAATGTCTGAAATTACGGTTTTAATATAATAATTATTCTATTGATCATAATAATTACTGCGTTACTCGATTACAGTCTTTTCCAATACGCATAGTGGAAAGTAGTCCGGTGAAGCTGTAAAGGCCTTGCTAGGCCAATAGCATAGTCAGTTCGAGGAAAAAGAAAAAAAAGGTGTAAGTGGATTACTGTTATGAGAGTTACTCAGTTAATAATAATAATTCTATTTTACAGTTTTTTTTTTGGCTAAATCATATATACAATGCCATCTAGTAGCAACGTCCAAAACTAAACGAACCCTTATTGTGTTATTTAGTATTTTACTACTTTAATACTACAGCATTAGTTTAAATTATTACATACAACCTGAATAAATCCGCTTTAATAGAAAACCACTTTAAAATTTCTATTCCTGTATTTTTTAAACTACATTCTATTTTTCGAACCAAAAAAAAGGTATTTGTGAATAATTTACTTAAGTACTTATTAACTTTACTTTTAGTTAAGTATTTAGTAATCTGTCATATGAAATTAATGAAACCTACCTAATAGGGTAAAAATAAAAAATTTGGTTTTTTAATTAGATTGTAAAACTTTTATTTTTGTAGAAAATCCATACTTGGATAATTTGATAGACGTGTAGCACCCAGGGAATATATTATGATCTGGTTTACTTGTTAATCCAATAGATGGCACTGTATTCAAGTATTTATTTATTTTGTAAGCCCAAAGTTCAACCATCTATTTATTTATAATGAACAACATGGTAGACTATATTCATGTGTTATAATGTTTATGGAACTAAAAAATTATTCTTATTCTAAATATGTAAAATTATAATTACACTGTACCCGATTAGAGAATAAAGTAAAGACCGATACACCGGCTTTCTTTCCATTTTTCGTAATTACTATGAACGATGAGAGATGGAGTTATTTTTGAAATAATTTTGTTTAATAGATATTAACGAGTTTCTTGTAGTTCAGTGAAGCTGTAAAGGCCTCGCTAGAATAATAGCGTAGTCAGTTCGAGAAAAAAAAATTGACGAGCTTTTTATCCGGAATAAAGTTTTTTCCTTTGGAAAGATTGGAATATTAATCAAATATGGTTGAATTTCGACCGGTAGATGATCATTAGTTATGCGGGTTGTAGGATTCGCTTAATTGCAAGTTATGTGTAGTTATTTTACCAAAATAAAATCGAATTCTTCAATACTTCTCAAGAAATGACCAATTTCGTTCATGACTTGTACTACACTTTTCTTTTTATATTTAAAGATATATTCGTTTGAAATTTTTCTTGTGGCACAGTTCTAGCCCGGGCTTTTCACGCCAACAACGTTAGTCAATGCGAAAAACAAATATTGAAAGAAAGAAAGAAAAGACATTTATTTGCAAAGCACATAAACATCAAACACGTACAATTAAAAAATATATACATATAATATAAACAATGAGCGATAGAAATAGAAATTGACGATTAAGTGTATGTGTGGCAAATATGGCATTCTATTGTAGAAGTTACTGAAATCTATTGTTTATTATTGTATTTTTATGTTTTTTTATATTACTAAGTAAAGAGAAATTGACGATTAAGTGTATGTGTGGCAAATATGGCATTCTATTGTAGAAGTTACTGAAATCTATTGTTTATTCTTGTATTTTTATGTTTTTTTTATATTACTAAGTAAAGGAACAAATTGAAACAGAGACGCGTCAAATTATGTTTGGTTTACATGATTTTAATCCATTTAATTAAAAAAATAAAATTGGTGTGTAAAATGTGTCTCCGAAAATGTATGAAATATAGATGGCGCTGCCAGCAGTGAAATTTGATTGAACGCTCTAATATCTAATTAACGAAGATTGTTGTTGACAATTTTCTTTAAGGTATTTCAAATAATCACTACTGTTATTAAAAAAATATTTCTTTCTCAAATTTTATATAGGTTATACTTGTTTCCTGTATATCCAAAACTATCTACGTATTCATCAACTAGATAGCTTAAAAAAATTACTAATACTTTACGCTGTTTCTCTCTAACCATATATACTTTATCGATATCTGTTAATTTAATGTTCTCTCTCTCTCTCTCTCTCTCTCTCTCTAGATACAGTAGTGCCATTCTGACAAATTATAGAAACTTTATTTCATAGATTTCTGCGTACTACACTTTTTTTAATGTAAATCTAAATGAGATACTTAACATTCGATGGTCATTATCTAAGACAGTTATCCTTATCGTGCCTCCAGATTAAAGTGACGAGAGATAAAAGAATGCTCATAATAAATACTCTTGAAACGGGTTACAAAGTACACTATAACTACCTATCCAATATCATAAGTAATAATCATATATATCTGAAACTGAAACTGTATTTAAAACCTTGAATTATTTAGTAATTTAGTTTAATACGTAAATTAATACTGCGTATATTATATAGCATTTCTACCGAATACCTGATTTCTTTTTGCTATTCGAATAGGGCTATTATTTTTACGACTGGATAAAAGCCGTTGTAAGAATTACTGGTACAGATTTGTAATATATTTTTAAAAAGGTTAAAGAGGTTTTGTGACCTTTGAAAAGTATACAATTGCTCGACTTCGTTGTCGAAAATCCAAAGTAAAGCAATTTGATAAAAGCGACATCTAGTGGATATATTGCAAACAGCTACGTTATTATTAATTTGAAAAGATGGCGTTGTATCAAAATGTTAATTTTTTAATTTCTACATCGTAAATTGTTTTTCTTTTATTATTATAAACGAACTATAAAGATATTTTCTTCCTAATTTATTAGAGAGTTTTTATTAACTGAAAAGAAATATTCAAAGAGTGGTACTGCGTAGAATATAACTTGTTCTACATTTGGGATATCTATGTTTGAACATCATTTGCATAGAATTATAAAACCGCTTACACTTACTATACGCGCGGGTTTGTTACTCTATGATCATTTGTGTCTTTTGTAGGTCCATGTAGGTCCGATCCTCCAGAAAGGAGCGCTCGTGCCGACTGCTTGTGTAATATAGACGGTTTATTCTCACTGGCTCCACTACACATTACACTTACTCTGTGATTACACTGTTCTTTACACCTGTATATTCTCATAGTAAGTACATAGTTTCGTATCTAATCGTTAGATCGAATAGATGGATCAGAAGCCAATTAATCCTAACTAATATTATAAATCCAAAATGAGTATGTTTGTTTGTTAGGCTTTCACGCTTTGCCTACTCAACCATTTTGTTTAATAGATATTAACGAGTTTCTTGTAGTTCAGTGAAGCTGTAAAGGCCTCGCTAGAATAATAGCGTAGTCAGTTCGAGAAAAAAAAATTGACGAGCTTTTTATCCGGAATAAAGTTTTTTCCTTTGGAAAGATTGGAATATTAATCAAATATGGTTGAATTTCGACCAGTAGATGATCATTAGTTATGCGGGTTGTAGGATTCGCTTAATTGCAAGTTATGTGTAGTTATTTTACCAAAATAAAATCGAATTCTTCAATACTTCTCAAGAAATTACCAATTTCGTTCATGACTTGTACTACACTTTTCTTTTTATATTTAAAGATATATTCGTTTGAAATTTTTCTTGTGGCACAGTTCTAGCCCGGGCTTTTCAGGCCAACAACGTTAGTCAATGCGAAAAACAAATATTGAAAGAAAGAAAGAAAAGACATTTATTTGCAACGCACATAAACATCAAACACGTACAATTAAAAAAAATATACATATAATATAAACAATGATCGATAGAAATATAAATTGACGATTAAGTGTATGTGTGGCAAATATGGCATTCTATTGTAGAAGTTACTGAAATCTATTGTTTATTATTGTATTTTTATGTTTTTTTATATTACTAAGTAAAGGAACAAATTGAAACAGAGACGCGTCAAATTATGTTTGGTTTACATGATTTTAATCCATTTAATTAAAAAAATAAAATTGGTGTGTAAAATGTGTCTCCGAAAATGTATGAAATATAGATGGCGCTGCCAGCAGTGAAATTTGATTGAACGCTCTAATATCTAATTAACGAAGATTGTTGTTGACAATTTTCTTTAAGGTATTTCAAATAATCACTACTGTTATTAAAAAAATATTTCTTTCTCAAATTTTATATAGGTTATACTTGTTTCCTGTATATCCAAAACTATCTACGTATTCATCAACTAGATAGCTTAAAAAAATTACTAATACTTTACGCTGTTTCTCTCCAACCATATGTACTTCATCGATATCTGTTAATTTAATGTTCTCTCTCTCTCTCTCTCTCTAGATACAGTAGTGCCATTCTGACAAATTATAGAAACTTTATTTCATAGATTTCTGCATACACTTTTTTTAATGTAAATCTAAATGAGATACTTAACATTCGATGGTCATTATCTAAGACAGTTATCCTTATCGTGCCTCCAGATTAAAGTGACGAGAGATAAAAGAATGCTCATAATAAATACTCGTGAAACGGGTAACAAAGTACACTATAACTACCTATCCAATATCATAAGTAATAATCATATATATCTGAAACTGAAACTGTATTTGAAACCTTGAATTATTAAGTAATTTAGTTTAATACGTAAATTAATACTGCGTATATTATATAGCATTTCTACCGAATACCTGATTTCTTTTTGCTATTCGAATAGGGCTATTATTTTTACGACTGGATAAAAGCCGTTGTAAGAATTACTGGTACAGATTTGTAATATATTTTTAAAAAGGTTAAAGAGGTTTTGTGACCTTTGGAAAGTATAAAATTGCTCGACTTCGTTGTCGAAAATCCAAAGTAAAGCAATTTGATAAAAGCGACATCTAGTGGATATATTGCAAACAGCTACGTTATTATTAATTTGAAAAGATGGCGTTGTATCAAAATGTTAATTTTTTAATTTCTACATCGTAAATTGTTTTTCTTTTATTATTATAAACGAACTATAAAGATATTTTCTTCCTAATTTATTAGAGAGTTTTTATTAACTGAAAAGAAATATTCAAAGAGTGGTACTGCGTAGAATATAACTTGTTCTACATTTGGGATATCTATGTTTGAACATCATTTGCATAGAATTATAAAACCGCTTACACTTACTATACGCGCGGGTTTGTTACTCTATGATCATTTGTGTCTTTTGTAGGTCCATGTAGGTCCGATCCTCCAGAAAGGAGCGCTCGTGCCGACTGCTTGTGTAATATAGACGGTTTATTCTCACTGGCTCCACTACACATTACACTTACTCTGTGATTACACTGTTCTTTACACCTGTATATTCTCATAGTAAGTACATAGTTTCGTATCTAATCGTTAGATCGAATAGATGGATCAGAAGCCAATTAATCCTAACTAATATTATAAATCCAAAATGAGTATGTTTGTTTGTTAGGCTTTCACGCTTTGCCTACTCAACCGACCATTATGAAATTTTGTATTCACATTGTTAGTGATAGAGAAAAGGACATACGGTAGAGAATCCGATAGAGAAATTGGCCTCTTAGAGACCGAACCTATCAGCCTCCATGGATTCATTTCCAACATATGTCCTCGTCTCGTAGACGATGAAGTAACAGTGCTTGCATATTTGCGTTTCGTTCGGTTAGTGAGAGCGCCGGAGACCCACCTCCCATTCCCTCTCCTCGCTCCTCTCTCTCCACTAACCCTTCAACCCAAATGGTGGCAACGCACTTGCGACTCCTCTGGTGTTGTTAGTGTCCATGGACGGTGGTGATCACTTAACATCCGGTGACCCACCTGTTCGTTTGTCACCAATGACATAAAAAAATAATAATTTGATATTACATACAGACACTTCACTTAAGTCCATTTACTTATCTACTTTTGTCTCGTACTTAAGTCGCGTCGTCATTAAAATTACAATAACTTTTGATAGAGTGAACCTATTTCAATGAATCTAAGACTAAATATTACTCCAGGATATGCTTTATGATTCTCTTGGTTTTTTTTTCGGTTTTTTATCGTCAACGCCTTATTTTAGCAGTGATGTGTGTTCAAACAAACAGACAGACTGACAGATAGACAATCAAACAGATATAAAAATGATTCAAATGTATTTTATTACTTATTCAAAGATTTCTGCAACATTTTTTTCCACAAAAATCTAAATAGTACACACATGTTATTATATGTATAGTAGTTATTATATGTATACATTATTATTATATGTATAGAACATATAGATACATAATTATATTGTATCATATGTTTTATACTCCAATACTACAGCTAAACTTTAAACGAGATCACGTGTGTAAGGAATTTCGGGAACGACTTCTAACATACATATATCAGGATACACCATAGCTTTGGTGATAAACGTAGCCATGCGAGCCTTACCTAAGCTCGTCTGTATACAATTATACACTGTCGCTCGATCTCGAGTTTCCATTGTTCAAGTTATCGGAGTCCGCTCCAATTCGGTAACAATGGAAACTAGCCTTCATTTTGAGACGGTACACTGTAACTTGGAAGCCGATTATCGGAAATCTCATACGTCAGTAGTGGCTACAACTACATACACGTAGATAAGTACATAAACAGTGCACATAACTGACATATACGACAGCCGACAGCTCGTTTCCAGGCAGTACATAAGCCGGGCTGTATTGATTTTTACATTTTACATAGACTCGTGTGCTTATATAACTATGAACTGTCCGTAGAAGGTTGAATTCGAAATTCATTTTTCAGTTTTGTGTTGCTAACGATACGTTTGTGTTAATTGTCTGTAAGTTAACCGTTCGTGTTAACTGTGTTATTAATTGTCCTATAACATCTATTTTAATAACCATTGTTTATATTTCTTTTTAATTTAATTTTATTTTTCTTATTTAATATAATACTCTCCCATATACGGTTAATAAATTGTCTCACAGGCTTAGTATGATAATGTTAATGACTAAGAAGTTATGATTAAACATAAGTCAGTCAGTAAGTTTGTTTACATTTAGCGGATCGTTGAAATAACTCGGTATCGGCACCTTGAGCCTAGGCGTCTTGAGACGAGGCATATGAAGGCACCTGAGCGCGGTAGGCGGCAGATGCGTCGCAGCTGTCGCGCGGGCTGGTGTCGTACCCCGCGCGCCACCGCCCCTCTGTGCCGCGCAATCGCGGCTAACAGTTTTATTTCCCGGAATAAACTTTATCAAACAAAGAGCGTGTACCCCGCGCCCTGCATCTGCTCACCCAGCTGTTCCCGCTGCAGCTGCGCTCTCCGTCCCGCTCTGTCGTGTGCACCGGCGAATAAAACGAACGGAGACGACCGCCCGGTGTAATAATCGAGCCCTTCAGTTCCCTGTGCGTCCCATTCGCAGTCTACATCCCGATGCCGGCGGGCAAACTGATAATGACGAGCAAACGGAAACGCGAGGACGACCGTAAAGCTAAGGTGCGACGTCGTAAGAAGTCTAACAACAAAGCTCAGGATCCGGACAATGCTCAGAAACGTCAAGCTCTGAGGCGGCTCTTTGGGCGCGTGTGCTCCACCGAGTCTGAGAACAATCGACAACCCGCTGCCGAGGATGATGATTACAATGATAATGAATTTTTCGACGAAAACGAAGACCCGCTTTTGGATTCAGTGCCCGTGGATATGGATCCGGAACAACTCGGATTTCTTGTGTGTGCGCAGGAAACGTTACGTTTCTTGCACGGTCGGGGAATACCGATTCAACACCCGGTCTTCGCTCGGCTGCGCTCCCGGCTCCTCCGCGGGATCGACGAGTTGGCGATGGCCTGAGTAATGCTCGGCCCGGAGCCCCCAAGACCGGAGTAATCTTTCCTATAATCACATCAGTGTTTTAATTTAAAGTGTATTATTATTCAGTTAAATTTTCAAACGTACTTCTGTTATTATTTCAAGGTCCTGGGGCTTCGGTTAGTGTAAGATGAACTGTTAATATTATTATTGTGTGGGAGCTTAAAGCGAGCCTTCGAGGCAACTAGTCACTATCTAGTCAAACTCTACGAATTTATGGTGTAATAATAATTTAATAAAAACGTCTGCATGTACGTGTTATCGTTTGTTTCATTTATTTCACCCAAATAATAACAAAACCTTAGTAGAAAAATGCTGTGCGCTGTAATAAAGTATATGTAAATTAAAATACTTTTATTTTTATACAAAAAATTACAAATCTTATTTTGACACAAACCTTTTTTTATTTTTAAAACACTTACATATTACTTAATACTATAATAGCACACTTCTTGTATGCCTTTTTTGGATAATACCACACATTTTATTTAGCACTCCTGTAAATAAAAATATCGGGATTATTTTTAAACTCTCGTACATTTTAACTGTATATACTTTAACACACCTATGCATTATGATTTAAAAGTACCTTCAATCACGAAGAAATTAAGATCCTAGATATATAATCCATCAGATCAAACCTAATTGTGATGACGTAATTAATATAGTTAATTGCTATCATATCGCGTTTACCATTTTAAGTTCTCTTTGTCTCGTAAACAGTCACTCTGATTCATATTTAAAAATATGGTACTATCAATAATTAAAGTTAATGGTTTTTAAAGTTGTCTTCCAAACAATAATCCGCTGAATTATATTGGTTATGATATTTAATAGTTTATTATTGTTGATCGAAGGTTTAAGTAAAATATAGCAACAGATTACAGAAGTAGTATCTGTCATTTTGTGTTGACTCATAAAAACTGTCACTCTGATTTATAAAAAAAAACATACTGGTACTATCGATTTTTAAATTTATCTTCCAAATTATATTGGTTAAAGATATTTTAATAGTTTAAATGAAATATAACAACAGAAGTAGTAGCAATCATTATTTTAACCTGTAACTGGTATCATGTATTACATAGGTAGCTTTTGGTCGCGGCTTCGCACGCGTTCAATAAGTTTTGATCTATTACACGAGAAAAATACACTTTTCTAAATGATAAGTACATTGTATATACAATTATAAGTGTCAAATGTTGTTAACTAGTGAAATATAGAGTGATTGTGTCACGCAAGAAGCGACCTCGTGAATTCTTTACCACATGATCGAACCTAAAATACAGACATCCAAGCAAAAACGTTATTAAAAGCTACCTTATACTCGCGGCTTCGCTCCTATTAATGTGATTAAACCTATACCTCGGGAGAAGTAGTTTTTTTAAAGTAAAAACTTCTTTATGCGCGTTGAGCGGTATTTTTGGCAGGAGGTACATTTATAATTTCGCGTCATGACATGTTGTAAGCATAACCGGCCGTAATGCGCTAGCGACGTGTAGTATAGGCCCCTGTGTACATATAATATCGATATTTTGCGGCTCATCATTCGTTTGATTGGTTAATAGACTTTATAAAACAATTTTTTTTCGAACTTACTACGATAACGAAAATGTATCTAGACACGTGGTAGCGTGTCAAGCCAACTTCAAGCTAACAGAATGGCGAGCACGCGCTACCGTGTGTACGTATGTAATATTACACGAACCATTTGGAGCCACCTTTCACCCTCTCATATCTCAAAAACTATTTCACATAAACATGTTAAATTCTCATGGCACATATATTGAAACTTGCGAGATATATATGTGCTCCAAATTTTATAGACATACATCGAACAGTTATTTAAATATGAACGTCCAAAAATCGTCATTTTTATCACTGTCTGACCTATAGACCTAAATTATAACCCAGTTCCAGATGACCTAAAAAGTTTATCTATTTCAGTTTATATACCTAAATATTATCCCAAGTTATAAGGAGATATGACATTTTATGTTGTTCTAACATATTTTATATCGTTATAAATACATTTCAGGACTGACCATTGAACTTGGCGCCCATTTAGATCTCACTTCTTTTGTCATTGAATTCAACAACCAACGCATATATCATTATATTAAACTTGGCTCTCGTTTCACATTTCTGTTTTTAATGGGATATAATTATTGCCCCGAGTGCCAATAGATATGAAAACCTCACTAATGTTAATAATTTCAATAAACAAATTCTGAAACTTAATTATTGTCATTGGCACTATAATTAATATGAAAAATCAAAAGAGAACACATTTATTTCATTGTTTTGAGTTTTCTCTTCTATCGGCAGTCCTTATGACTGCCTCGATTAGATGAAAATAATTAATGTATTAAGTCCATTTACTTATTTACTTTTCTCTCGTACTTAAGTCGCATCGTCATTAATATTACAATAACTTTTGATATAGTCACCCTATACCCTAGACAGGTACCCTATGTTCTATTTTGTATCCCTGGTAACGTGTACGCAAATCTTCACTACACTTCATGAGGATCGGTTAAGCAGTTACGGCGTGAAAGCGTAACATAGAAACTCATATTCTTATTTATAATATCAGCATACAAGCAGAATATAACTATGATTTAAAAGAAGGATTTTATTAATCAATTTAGTAGTTTTTAAAATAATTGAGACAGACAGATAAATACCGCCTTTAATCTATACATGTAATAAGAATGTGAATCTAACGTGTCTGTATTTTTTAGATTTTTATGAAAAATAATGTTTGTATTTTGGAATAAGTAATAAAATACATTTCAATCGTTTTTAGAAATATCTGTCTGTCTGTTTGTATGAACAGGCATCACTGATAAAGTACTGCGTTCATAATAAAACACTACCAAGAAACGCATAAAGCATATCATCAAGTATCATTTAGTGAACAGGCATCACTGATAAAGTACTGCGTTCATAATAGAACAGTACCAAGAAACTCATAAAGCATATCATCAAGTATCATTTAGTGAACAGGCATCACTGATAAAGTACTGCGTTCATAATAGAACAGTACCAAGAAACTCATAAAGCATATCATCAAGTATCATTTAGTGAACAGGCATCACTGATAAAGTACTGCGTTCATAATAGAACAGTACCAAGAAACTCATAAAGCATATCATCAAGTATCATTTAGTGAACAGGCATCACTGATAAAGTACTGCGTTCATAATAGAACAGTACCAAGAAACTCATAAAGCATATCATCAAGTATCATTTAGTGAACAGGCATCACTGATAAAGTACTGCGTTCATAATAAAACAGTACCAAGAAACGCATAAAGCATATCATCAAGTATCATTTAGTGAACAGGCATCACTGATAAAGTACTGCGTTCATAATAAAACAGTACCAAGAAACGCATAAAGCCTATTATCGAGTAATATTTAGTTTTAGTTTCATGAAAAGCGGTTGACTCTAAAAAAAGTTGTTGTAATTTTAATGATAACGCGACTTAAGTACGAGAGAAAAGTAGATAAATTTAATACATTTAGTTGATTTTATTAGTCACTATTTTTTACATTAGGTTCCACGAGGTCGGAGACGCGGACACTGCTAGTAATGTATAAATAATATCTAAGACTCAGTACACGAAAACTGTTTTTTGCATTAAGTTTCACGCGGACGAAGCATGCGGGCCGCCTGATGTTAAAGAGTCACCGCACATAAAATAATAGAGATACTAATAAGCAGACAGACGGGTACTAGCTGACCCGTGCCCACTTCGTTGGGTGGTAATAGGCATTATCAAGCTACAACTTTTTTCTACAACTCAATCATAAATTATCGTTAAGGCAGCGTTCGTAAGAACCGTTTTCGTTCGACCATTTTTTCTCCGACTTATATGACATATAGCTTATAACCTTCCACGATAAATGAGCTATATAACGCTGAAAGAATTTTCCAAATCGGACCAGTAGTTCCTGAGATTACCCCCTACAACGTCACAAACTTTACCTCTTTATAATATTAGTTTAGATAAATATGTATGAACAACGCATACTTCAAATTCTTATATGTTTTAAAACTGAACAAAGCTTCAATCAATCAAAGTTTGTTATTATAAATTAGTATAATTATAATTGATATAGAATAGTTGAAATAATATCCCCATTTCATGCTTCAGGTCATAAAAAGTACATCGATCCTGTTTAAAAGCGCTCACAGACAAAACAGCACGTTTCATGTAAATACCACAGGTAAGTCATCGCTAATTGATGACATTTCATTTCGTTTGACAATGGAATTTTGCCTCACTTTGAGCACCGATAATTTGATTAAATGCCTTTTTAGCTTCTGTATGAATCCAGTCATACAATCCATTGTCCAGTTTCGTTTATACCCGTACATGTATCTATAAAAATAAAAATCAATTGCCTAGTGTATGTAACCGCACTAATTCAGAACTTTCGCACCATCTATTTGGTTAATTCTTTTTTTGTTTGGTTTGTATCAAGATAAGGTTTATATGAAGGAAAATGTTTGAAAAATCGTAAGGCAAAGTGAAAACTTTGGGTTAAAAAATCTCCATATATAGAAAATGAACATTTTATTTCATTACATAGTGGTACTGTAAATGCGAATATCAGTTTCTTTGTTTGCTTTAAGACAAGGTTTATATGAAGGAAAATGTTTGAAAAATCGTAAGGAAAAGTGAAAACTTTGGGTTAAAAAATCTCCATATATAGAAAATGAACATTTTATTTCATTACATAGTGGTACTGTAAATGCGAATATCAGTTTCTTTGTTTGCTTTCACGCGTTAACTAAGGAAACGATAATTATAATTTTTTCAAGTCGGTCAGTTTTACAGTGTCAAAGGTAAACAAAAGGACATTGGTATTTTTATCTAGAAACAATTACTGTTATAGCCGTAAGTTGTATATATACATTTAGGCGAGTGAAGCCGCGGGGAATAGCTAGTTTTTAATATATCATGTATGCATGTATAGCTCAGTGGTATCGTGTTCGGACGTTGCGTAGGTTGATATAAGTTCGAATTATACCAAGAGCCATTAAAATTGTAGCAAAGTGCCTAGCTAGTAGGTACTTATAGTAGCTTTTTTCTAACCCACTTAAAAAATCGCGAAAACCAGTCGCACTGTAGATTTAGCGCGTATCGTCAAATAATAACAGTTTTTATCAACCATAAAACACCTATAATGGTTTTTTTTTAAATATTTAAAAACTTTTAAAAGACTAAAGGGTACATAAAACATAATAGTAATAAATCATTATCACCGTGAAAATAGCCTTTTACCAATGAGAGAATTCATAGACGCGGATCAATAGTTCCATAAATTAGCCTCTCACAAACCTATTCCCAAGCTTTTACCTCTTTCTAAATTAATTACATAGTAGGCGACAAAATAGCCGCCCTGTTTCCTATTATAAGTTCTTTTGTCTACTCCGTTATTGTGTATAAGTTATTTTATGATAACACCGAGAAGTTAATTCGAATGCAGATTCAATTAAATTATACCTAACAATATTACAGAAATAGAATGTTTCACCTCTAAACAATTAACTCGAAAATTTTTTACTTCCAAATACATACCAAAACGATAGAATAACCAAATAACTTTTATATTTATGTTAACATTAATTAATACAATAAAATAACGATATATCTAAGTATATTCTGAAATAAATCTTCTATAAAGTACATAGACAGCTTGAAGAAAATCATTTGCCTGGAATATCGGGTCTCAGGGCTCAGTTGACCTAGATAAGCAGAGCCTGCGTATTTATAGCTGAAGCTGGTATCTAGGCGATACCCGGGGCCTTACCTTAATCTTGTTTGATATGTTTACCTTCGCAAAGAAGAATTCTTATATATAGAATCTTATAACGTTCTCGTATAGCAGCAATTTATACTAATATTGTAAAGGGTTGGCTGTGAGTCAAACATGAGTAAACGTATAATTAAGTATGCATACTATGGGACTTCATATAGTTTATGAGCATTCTGTATATAATTTAATACATATAAGCTAAAGAGGATTTACTTCCTCCGTGTGTTATTTGCATACACGTTGTTTTTTTTATGATGGTTTAATTGGTTAATGAGTCCCTTTTTATATAGATAAAATGATTAATGACTGCGGTTGTACGCACATCACTCAAAAACGACTGGATACATTTTGATTTTTTCACTTCACTTCTTAGACACTTTGTCTTAACATAAATCAAGAGATTGGCACGATATCATTATTTAATATGCAGTTATTAAAAATGTGAGAGACTACGTTTTTTTATGAGCATTACGAGTTCAGTAATGTATTCTCTTTTTGTTGAGAAGTAGAGAAATCGGTGTAATGATTATGCCTTTGTCCTGTGTATATGGTGGTAGAGCCACGCTGAAACTATTACTGGTTTCAGCATGAATGGGTCGGCTCGTCCGGGGTAGTACCACCCTCTCATAGAAAACCCACGTGAAGTAACAGTGCTTGCATTGTTGCGTTTCGTTCGGTCAGTGAGAGCGCCGGAGGCCCACCTCCCCTCCCCTCTCCTCTCACCTCTCCCTCCCCTAACCCTTCCCCCCAAAGGGTGGCAACGCACTTGCAACTCCTCTGGTGTTGGTCATGAACACTAACAATAGTGTTCATGGACGGTGGTTATCACTTAACATCAGGTGACCTACATGTTCGTTTGCCAGCAATCACAAAAAAAACATATATAAAATATATTTTTAAGATAATAAACGACGCAGACAAAGTCGCGGGTATCAGCTAGATATATTATAAATTACAATTATTGCAATAATTAACAGGTAAGAATTATTAATGAACTGTGGTATTAAGTTGTTATGTACCGATCTGACTCAGCTACATATGATTTTACGATAAAACAAATTGAACGAATTACATTATTAACATGTTATTCCCAAAAAGTAATCCGGCTGTGTAAACATATATAAAATATATTTTTAAGATAATAAACGACGCAGACAAAGTCGCGGGTATCAGCTAGATATATTATAAATTACAATTATTGCAATAATTAACAGGTAAGAATTATTAATGAACTGTGGTATTAAGTTTTTCTGTACCGATCTGGCTCAGCTACATTTGATTTTACGATAAAACAAATTGAACGAATTACATTAACATGTTATGCCCAAAAAGTAATCCGGCTGTGTTAATCCGAACAAATATGAGGTTGGAAATATATTCATCTGTTTTAGTAATATGTTTATATGGACTTTTATTCTTTACGGGCAAATTTTTTAACATAATCTCATTTGATATAAAATAACGATGTGATTAAAAATAATATGTTAAGCATAGGACTATATGTTAAACAACTAATATATATTAGATATAGAAGATAACTGGTGTTATTATAAAAAAGTTAGAAACGTATTGAATACTTGCTTTAAAAAAGTATGGGTACTTTCGTATTAAATGCACCGCGTTCGCCGAACGTTCGACTTCTTGCTCTTTTATCTCTGTTCGGTTAGATTAGGCTGCCGATCTTGGTACAAGCCATGATTGGTAGTGAGGGATCATGGTGTGCTGTCTTGTGCTTTTGTGAGGAAGTTCTTCGGCAGAAGGAGGAGGCCGAAAGGAAAGGAGATATACCTTGAAGCTCCTATGGCACGCCGCAGGAGAACAGGTCGTCAAGTGAGGAGAAGTGGACACTTGTCCCACCCGATGCCTCCATAACATGCCTTCAGGTGACGGACGCAGGGGCGTCCGTTGCCGCGAAAGGAAGACCCGAGACGTAAAAGCACGGTCTCAGCCGCCGCTTCAACACAGAAGCATGCAAGTTCTTCGGCAGAAGGAGCAGGCCGAAAGACTGAGGGAGATAGACCCTGAAGCTCCTATGGCGCGCCGCAGGAGAGCAGGTCGTGGAGCGGGGAGAAGTGGACACTTATCCCACCCGATGCCTCCATAACTTGCCTTCAGTATCCCATCTAGGATTTTCCCCTCATAAAAAAAAGGTTAGACTTGCCAGGGTGGAACTCCGTCGCTTCATACCGTGAGGCAGTATGCTCTCTAAGGAGGTGGCGGAGAGGGAGTGGGAGCAGACAACCAGGCTCATCTCCCGCGGGCGACGAACACGGCGGCGACGGGTCGGAGACGATCTAATGCCGCCGTAAAGGGCCTGCGGGCGACGTGACGCGGGCACGTCCGTCGTCCTGCATTATAGCAGGCCCACGTGGTGGAGGCGCAATGCGTCGTGCGACTCCTACAGTTAGCCGGGGGGTTTTAACACCCGCCCTTCCCTGAGGGGTCTACTATCTTGACCCACTCAGGCTGCAGAAGGGGCCCCTTATGAGGAGCCAGCACCTGCCTGGTGAGCAGACGCAGTGCCGTAGGCAGTTCCTACTCCCCGGCCAAATAGTTGTAAGGAGGCACCATGGGGTTTTAGTCCGTGCAAGTCGGACATACCCCACCCTCAGGTGCCCGGCTAGGGTGGATATCCGTAAGGATTTTATCATGATAAAAAAAGGTTAGACTTGCGAAAAAGGATAACACGAGCTTGCCGCACAGCGGTCCGCGAGCACGGTGCATTTAATACTTAAAAACGGAAACTTTTTTAAAGCAAGTAATCAATACGTATTTAACTTTTTTTGTAATAACATGGAATATGTGTAACTTAGGACTTTATATTAAATAACCAGTGATGGCCTATTGGTTACTTTATTGGGATATTGCGTCCACTGACTTAAATTCAAATTCTTGCGAAAGAACCGGAACTATCGGTGAAGGTAAACATTATGATTAAGCCATAGATAGCATAGTGGTTGGGATTTTTCTAAACCCGCGTGGTCTAGCTACCACCCTCACGTTGGAAATCTATCGCGAAGAAGCTATAGTTCTATTCCGACAGCTGCACTTGAAAATAAGTCCATCTAAATTTCGCGTGATTGCCCTCTTGGACAACATCATCCTTTAATATAAGTTGAGATCATGGTAAAACGCTAAAATCTGTATTAAAAAGGCAACGGATTTTTATTCTCGGCCTGCTACGCTATTGGCCTAGCAAGGCCTTAACAGCTTCATCGCACTACTAAGGTGAGCGCTTAAGGCCCTCAGCCGATTTTATTTTTACAACTAACTCAAGGGTGCGCGGCACACCTTGGCTTGGGCTGTTGCCTGGCTCATGCAATTCACTACCTAACTGAGCTACCCTAAGCTGAGGTACATATTCATACCTATATGAGTTAGCGAAATATATATGTGTACCTAGCATACATATCTCATTATCTCAATGGAACGGGCTTTAACCGTTCACAAATAAGAAACACAAGCTAAGAAAGAACGTTGTCTGTGCTGTGTAACAACCGGAACTAACCATTAGGCGCTTGGCAACAGATTTTCAACTAGAGAGCTCTGTTTAACCAGACGACGCGACGTCCCTCTCATGGAGGTATCGTTTCATATGAGTTCAAAATAGGGTTGACAGATATTCGTAATAACTCGCTAGTTAATCCTCTCAGTATAAAAAATTCAACCAACTCTATTGTCAATGCCGTAAAATCTTAGTCATCAATAGAATGTTATCGCATAATAATGCTAAAACCAAAACGTCAGGTCTAGACATCTTCACAAGCAGTCTTAGCAAACATAAAGAGACCACCAAAATATCCACAAAAGATGATAATGAAGCCGCGATAAATAAAATAATCTTCTTAAATAAGAATCCAATGCTTAATCATAATTAAAATAACTAGTGGGCGCCCAGTGGTCGACATTCGACCATAGTTCATTGTTTTTTTAAGTTTGAATTTTATTAGGGTTCTTTTGTCAAAGGGTCAATTATAACTTCTGTAATCAAAGGTTTTCATCATGGCTACTCAGTTATTTGCCACTTTTTTAAATATTATATAAACATTTTTTTTTAATTATATAAACATTTTTTTAAATTATATAACATTTTTTTTTTAAATTATATAAACATAAAAAATCTCTGTCTAAAAACAGGCGGTTACATAAGGTAAGGCTTTCAAATTCTAAGTAAACATAACTTTATGAAAATAAAGAAATTTGTCGCATCTCATGACACAATTTTCAATTTTACACGACATCATGGGTGGTTTCTCTGGGTGACATTGAATGAAATATAGTCTGTACATTATGAGGAATAGTAATATGCCCAATATCATCGTTTGAAAAGTAATAAGTACACAATAGAATCAAATGATGAATCCAAAACAAAGATGTTTTAATACTGCCATTAACTTTTGAAGATGAATTCATTTTTGTTCTAAATTCACCATCAACTGTACTCATCATCATTGCTACATCAAGTTGACCTGCATCATTGTAACCGCGGAGATCTAACTCATGGATTACTTTCATAAGCAAATAAATTTTCTTATTTTCATTTTACAAAACATTTTTTGGCTCATTTTTTTATTGAATCATCATTTGAAGTGAGGTCACCATAAAAAAACTAAGCATTAAAATATTAACATTGACTTTGGTAACACTGCTTTGCGCTTATGACAACATTAAGCAAAGTGACATGAAGTGAGAGCATCCCTGTCACCTAAAAATTTTGACATTCTATAAGACCAAAGAGAATAATAATTATTTCAGTGGTTCCATAAATTTACTAAAGATAAATTATATATCAATTAATTATTACTGTATATTATGAATTTACATATTATATTATTATAAAATTAACCTACAATTTGACCAGTTGATTTCAAAGGGCATATAAGGCATGCAACGTCACTCATGTTAAAAATATTGAGAAGGTAATTGGAACGTAAGAGTAAAATAAAGCATGTCAAAACGTCTTTTTCATTTACATGTGTTTATATGTTGTGTAAAATTCAAGCAGTAGTGTGAGTAATGTATATCTTAATTAATTTAATATACTTGTAATGCATTTTATATTAAAAAATAGCTTTGTGCACTTGTCTTGCATATAAACTTTAGCTATACTAAATTTCAAATACATCCGTTCCCGGTATTGTCTAAAAAGGGATACAAAGTTTTGGCTTCACGTATTAATATATAAGACAAAATAACAATGTTTAAATATTATAGTAATAATACTCAAGTAAAATAATAATAAGATTTTGGGGTGTAAGAGGTGTCGAATAACATCTTAAGACTTCAGATACCCAAGCCAACCTCACCTGCACGAAATGCACCCTGCTGAATAACGAACGAGGCAATGGCGATAGCGGAGTGGTAGGGTTTTACAGCCCGACTGAGTAGCAACCACCATGCATATAGCGAAAAAGCTCGTTATAGTGACTCGCTTCTTCGCGTCGCGTTTCGGGATCAATTCGTGCTTATCCAGTACCGTGTGACTTTTGTCATGGCACAGGTACCAATGGGATTTTCCAACGGCTCACTGCCTTAGAGAGCTGCATTGACCCAGTGGCCAGGGAGACCTCTAGAAACGGTTGTTCTGCTGACCGCCCGTCATACAGTACAGGGTCTCAATCGTTGATAACCACCGTGAGAGGCTGCTCCACCATGCCGAGCATAATCTTGGGTAGGTTCATTGTACCGGTTAGTGACAGGATTTTGGGTCCCGGCGACATATTCCGGGAGGGTACGGGGGCCCGTATGCCGGGTCAGTGCAATTCTTACAGGAATTATAGTGAGTCGGTGAATTACATTGACTACTTCTGGGCTTAGACGAAAATTGCCGCTCTTCACGTTTTGTTTGTAAAAAAAAAATAATGAGAGCGCAAACAACAAGTATAAATTCAACAGCGGTGCACAGCCCCTACGTCACTTTTACGATGGAGTTCCTTAACATTCGTGGACTTCATTCTAACTTAAATGCCGTTCATCAACACTTCGAGACGGTTCAGTCTGAAATGCTCTTCTTAACCGAAACAGAGATTCGCCGTCCAGCCGATACATCTTATTTACACTATCCCGACTACCAGCTTGAGGAGAACTTTCAAGCTAAAGCCGGTGTATGTGTGTATGTACGGTCGGAGGTGTGTTGTCGTTGTTTGCGCTCCATGGAGGATCCTTCCTTTTCCGTCCTTTGGCTACACGTGGACTTGGGCACTCAAAGCCGTATTTACATATGCCTCTATAAATCCCATAATGGAGATGGTGAAACTATTCGGTAAGTCATCCGAATGTATTACGTCCATTTACTTATCTACTTTTCTCTTGTACTTAAGTCGCGACGGCAGTAAAGTTACTACTACTTTTGATAGAGTGGAACATAAGTATATCAAAAATTGACAATAACAATAACTTTAACCGGCCAACATCGAGCCGTAATAGTTAACGTTAATTGGTTAATTGTCAACTGGTGCAACCCGTTTTTTGCTTAACAATAACTTTAACCGAATTTTTAACGTTAACATTGACTGGTGCAACTCAGCCTTACTCGTGTGCTACAATTAGGGTACAGAGTCGCATGTGCGTTGCCAACCTGTGTTTGGGGGAACGGGAGGAGGAGGGGAGGTGGGTATTCGGCGCTCTAACTGACCACACGAAACGCAACAATGCAAGAGCACTGTTACTTCGTTGGTTTTCTGTGAGAACCGGTAGCCCGGTGGTACTATCCGGGCGAGCCTACCCTTTCACACTGAAACCAGTAATAGTTTCACCTGGAAAAACCTGGTCCACAATCTCACCTGGTATTGAATGAAGACGCGGTCTAAAATGGTAAACACGCGAAACCCAAAGAGAGGCTGGCTCTCGAGTGCAGCTATACCTGAAAACAATTGATAGCTAGTCATGCGAGCTTCAAAAAATTCCTACGACCATGCTATAGTTTCATCATAATATATTACTTTCTAGAAAGATCCGAATCATTTTCAAGGATTCGAACCTTCGTCGATCGACGTGGTGTCCGAATTCGAACTCATCAATCATTGAGCGATCATCTCTTCAATCCCCCATACCAATTATCGGCAAAGTCATCATCCAAAAGAGCCAAATATAAACAAAGTACATTTTTATTCAAAGTACCTTTTTTTAAACTTAAAGTACACTCTCAAGCGTCTGCGTGTCTTTGTCTTTTTCAAGCGTAAATGTGTCTTTTTTAGGAGTAACTAGCTATGTGACACGGAGAACAATAGGTAATTTCTAAAAACGTGCGTCTCTCCTGTAGTGTTGCGTTTAAAAAATATTTAGGCTGAGTTGCACCGAAATGTCGGTTATTGTAACCGTTAAAGTTAACTTTAACAATGACAAGAGCCACTAACATTAACATTTACCAAAACCAGTTGCACCATCAAACGCTTTGTAATTGTTAAAGTTATTCGTGTTACTGCGTAAACAACGTAATTAGTCCCAAAAATCAAAGAGGGTAAAAATTTTTACTTGGCAAGACTTTGTTATATCTGTAACCAGATGTTCATTGCGACCGAAACTCAATGCGTTGTAATTGCTTTCCTTTGTTATATACTTTGCATCTGTTTCCGTGAAGTTGTATATTAGATATTTAAGTATTTATATATACGGATAATTCAAAGAAAAGTAACATAAGTATATCAAAAATTGACAATAACAATAACTTTAACCGGCCAACATCGAGCCGTAATAGTTAACGTTAATTGGTTAATTGTCAACTGGTGCAACCCGTTTTTTGCTTAACAATAACTTTAACCGAATTTTTAACGTTAACATTGACTGGTGCAACTCAGCCTTACTCGTGTGCTACAATTAGGGTACGCAATATTCGCTCGATTTTACTATTCGAGTTTTACGAATACCACTATCCATACCATTCGAGTTATCTGAATTCTACGAGTTTTCCGAGTACCTTCTTTATCATTACACAGTATAAAACAAAGTCCTCTGCCACGTCTGTCTGTCTATCTGTCTGTTCGCGATAAACTCAAAAAATTGTGGACGAATTTTCATACGGTTTTCACCAATAGATACAGTGATTCATGAGAAAGGGACAACAGGCCCGCTAGTTACTGCATATATAAAATGATTTAAATTGTTGTAGCTCTAAAAAAAAAAAAAGGTTGTAGCTCTTGTTTACTACTAACAATCATAACGAATTACTATAACACAATCAGCTACAGGTAGTCCGGTGAAGCTGTTAAGACCTTGCTAGGTCAATAGCGTAGTCAATTCGAGAAAAAAGAAACAATCAGCCAGAATAATATCGAATGTGGAAAGAATGATTGAATAACATGTAAAGATTGTTAACTACCACTTTCATCGTCGATATATAGCTACATGTATTTTATGCTCAAACAGAAAGCATATTAATGTAAGCAAGAAATACTCAAGAGACATATTATCAAGTACTCTTTAACAATGATTTACGTGATAAATTAAAAAATAAATCAAATTAGAAGGTAATCATTTTGCCAGAGGAATATCACAAAAAACAGATGTATTCTTTTTTCGAGGGAGTCGAAAGTGCGTCGCGAGCTTGTGTTCGGGGGAAAGGGAGGGAGGGGGAGATTTGAGGGTAGACGGGGGAGGTGGACCTCCGGCACTCTCACTGACCGAAGGAAACGCAACAATCCAAGCACTGTTATTTCACATCGGTTTTCTATGAGAGGGTGGAAGTACCCCGGGCGAGTCGACCCATTCATTACCACCTACTTATACTACACAATACAGTAGTGAGAAGCGTATTGTGTGAGCATATGTACTAATTAGTCAGTCACATACCACATACGCTACACACAATATTAATTTACTTCAATTTAGAAAATAACATTTCATAGAACGAACTTCTTAAATAACCACCTTTTATGGATTTCAAGTTTGACTATTTTTTTCAAGATCTCTGTATTTGCTGTTATTACTTTGAAACTATGATTTGTCTTTTCTAATTATATCGATTGACTAAGTTTCACATAGTTATGTAGACGCATAGTAATTTTGCGTTAGGGTTTGATAACTATTCAAAAAACTTGAAAATCTTGAACATTTGTATCAGTAATATTGGAATAGCAAATAAGAATGACCACTCAAACAAAACGAATACTCGAATAGTATGCCCTAGCTACAATGCAAGTCAATAGATAGACAATATTTCGTGTCCGCATTAATTTTGTGCCAGAGCCGCAGTCAAATAGTGAAATAGCCACACACGGCTGGCAAGCTGCGGTTAACCGAGCACTGCCCTACACAGTACACAGAAACAGATCTATTGTTCTAGCTTCGATGTTGGAAATTGCCGTCACGTCTTAGAACAAAGCAAAATTGCATTAATCCATCACTAATCAAACAAGCAATTGTCTTTACATATAGCTATTATACGGCAGGTATTCAATCAAGGGATTATTTACACTGCCCGGGTAATATGAATAATGACAACTGTAATCTAGCTACGTAATTAATGCTTTCTAACTTTTACCTACGGCCTCGCTCGCGTTATTGAAATGTAATGATAAATTTGTCTAACCCTTGGGAACAGCAGTTTTTGAAGTTATACTTCTTTTGGCGTGTTAGGGAAAAATGATGAGAGTAAATTTTTACGATGAGCGCGCACACCGTCACGAATAACCGATACCCTGAAGTTAGCTGTAGTCAACTTTTTCTATTGTTAGTGTCGTTTATTCTACAAACGTAGAATAAGGCGAAAGATAAAATTTTTGAAAATATATTTGTCTTGTTACGCCAAAGAAGTATAACTTCTAACACGTGTACATAAGTACACACAAACTTTTTTTTTCTGGGTCAAAAGGTATGTCCTTTTTTGTGCCCTTGGCAAAGTGTGTGCAAAATTAAATGATGATCCGTTGAGAAGCTGCGGCGTGAAAGCGTAGTAACAAATAAACTCAGACTGTCATTTATAATGTTGGTAATTTTGATAATTTATACCTGACATTATAATTGTAGTTTCAACCTAACCATTCCAGTATACAATCAAATCCATATACTAATAATGGGGATACTAAATGTCATAAATTAATGAAAATTAAATAAGTATTCAACATCATCATCACCCTGTAAGAGTTCCACTGCAGGGCCATAGGCCTCGTCCCGGAAGAAGGTATGGGCATAATCACCACGCCAGCTCACAACGTATAGGCGATTTCCCGTGATTGGTGTAATATAATGAAAATTAAATAAGTATTCAACATCATCATCAGCCTGTAAGAGTTTCACTGCAGGGTCATAGGCGTCTTCCCGGGGAAAGGTATGGGCATAATCACCACGCCAGTTCACAACGTATAGAAGAAACCCACCGTTGTATATTTTCCCACATATTGTAGTAGTACAAGAACATTTCTCAGGTAAAGGTTTCCTCACGATGTTTTCCTTCACCATTAGCCGATAGTGTTTCCAGTTTAAATTAGTATACGCGAATTCTGAAATATTCGTTGGTATATGCCGGGGTTCGAACCTGCGGACATCGAAATTATATTCCACTGGTCAAACCACTAGGCCACCACGACTTAAAGTATTAATGACTGGTTATTTATTACTCATATTACCCGGACAATAACATTGTGATCGGTACCTGGTGGACCTTATAACATATCTATGTATTTGAACATTAGACTTCTAAAGAAATAAATAACTAAATTCATTCAGGTCTTTCTCATTTTAATATTAAGATCAGAAAAAAATATAAAATCAATTTAAAGTTGTTTTATTTTATAGAATTATTTTTGTACATTTAGGCTATTTTGCTATGTTACTAATATACTCAATACGGAGTTAAAAACCCATATTAAATTATAGTTTTAAATAAATCTAAATTTATTTCATTTTACTTTCCTATAAAATTGGTAATCGTAAACCAAAATAGAACATATTGCAAGGAATAGTAAAGATAATTAACATTTATTCTAACTTCTAAATAATTTGTAGCTATCTTATGTTATATTGACGATAATTCAAATCAATAATACTAGATTTTAATCTAATTACTTAACTAATTACTTTGGTACAATTATCTATCTTTGGTATATTATTTCATTTAATAATTTAACTACTTTGAAGCTTGTAAATATCTAACATCGCCGCCTCTATAAGCGTACTCCTTTAGCAATCTATTGATCTCCTGTGACGACATAGTTTCAGTAAGATGACTTCCATTTTGTAGAAACATCTTGACTAGAGCCTTGTACAGTTCGTAAGCGGAGAGGTTCACAGGCGGATCTTGTTCAGTTTTAAGAGCGAATTTCGATAGATCCGGAGTCATTCTGCAATCAAAATATAATTTAAAATGCATATTATAAAACTGCAGAATTTCTGTGTTGTATTGAACACGGTTTTATAATAAAGTGTTTCATATTTGATTAATATGGTTCCAATCTTAAACTTGTGTCAAACACATGTTTATTCTTGTTTTTTTTGTAATAAAGCTGTCATTGTACAATGTTAATCTAAAAAACCTTATCAATATTTCTGCTATAATGTTATTTTGACAGATACGAGGTTATTTTGCAATCAAAATATAATTTAAAATGTATATTATAACACGGCAGAATTTTTATATTGCGTAGAACACAGTTTTATGATAAAAATATGCTAAACACATTAAGAAGGTTTTAAACCCCAAATATCGTTTGATAAAACTTATGTTGAACGCACGTTTATTTTTGTTTTTGGTAATAAAGCTGTCATTGTACGTTAGTCTATAAAACCGTATGAATATCTGTGTCATAGTGTTATTTATCCTTTATAAAATATTGTACTATTATCTAAGGATAAAAAATAATATAGATAATATAATCATAGATAATTAATATTTATCTGATCAATAAAACTTTCACATACATATATACAGCTAAATTTTGATATATCCTTTATTCTTTTAATTGTAAGTTTGTTATTACTACTTAATCCCCATAAGACATAGCGCTTTTAAGTTACTCCTGTCAAATTTTAACATTGCTATGAACAACCGTAGAGTCTATCTTTAATATAATTAAAAATGTATATTATTATAACAAAGCAGAATTTTTATATTGCGTAGAACACGGTTTTATGATAAAAATATGCTAAACACATGATTAAGAAGGTTTTAAACCCCAAATATCGTTTGATAAAACTTATGTTAAACGCACGTTTATTTTTCTTTTTTGTAATAAAGCTGTCATAGTACGTTAGTCTACAAAACCGTATGAATATCTGTCATAGTGTTATTTATCCTTTATAAAATATTGTACTATTATCTAAGGATAAAAAAATTATTTGTTTTTGTATCTAAAAACAGCTTTTAGATCTAGATCTTTTAGATCTTTTTTTTGTAATCATCGATAATTAATATTTATCTGATCAATAAAACTTTCACATACATATATACAGCTAAATTTTGATATATCCTTTATTCTTTTAATTGTGTGTTATTATTACTTAATCCCCAAAGACATAGACGCTTTTAGGTTACTCCTGTCAAATTTTAACATTGCTTACTGCTTGGACTCTATGAACAAGCATAATGACATGTAATCTAGAGTCTATCTGTCAATCAATAAAAGTCTCGTCAAAATCAATTCAGTTATATTTTATTAATATGCACAGATTCATCTCTAGTATAATACATTTTATTTACTTGTAAATAAATAATAGTATACATAATTTACAAATTATAAATATTTATACTTCATAGCAATGAATTAACAGTGAATACGTGCGTCCACGAAATGTAGTAAGTATGAATAGAATAACAACAAAGTCTTCTCACCTGTCAATTGAAGTGCACGAAGTATTTCGACAATGAAAATATAACACAAGTGGCGCCACAGGTGACGACTCCCTCGGAGTTTCTTCAATCAAACCTTACGATTACACCTTTACGAAAAAAAAACTCACAAACGCAATACTACGCAGCTTTCATTCGTTCACAAACTGACGACGAAATGCCAGTCTCGCGGACACGACGCCACGGAAACCATTGAAGAACATTTTTTTTTTTCATATACTACGTCGATAATAAATAATCAATCTTGTTACGTGAATTCTAAGGCGTATTTTGCAATGGGCCGTGTTTTTGTAGGGGTGCATCTGGATACCGTATGTGCCCTATCCGTCCTACACCCCAAACATGTGGCGAGAACTGGTACGTACTCAGTTATTTTGTGGGTTTCTAAATGTTTAATGTATTTTTTTATAATTAATAATAAGAAAATAAAACTTTTATGAATCATAGAGTGAGTTTTATTTTATTATCATGATACTTTATTTGATATATCTATCATGGAGATCAATTTGAGTTTTTGGCGGAATTTTTATGAAATTATTCACACGACACTTATTGTGTAAAATATGTTGTTATCTCCATTGAAACAAAACATTGACACTGGCAAGTGCTTCTGGCGGACCCAAAACAAGAAAAAGAAGAAGGTATCACTTTTATTATTTTTATTCAAATAAATTTAATTCACAAATTTAAGTTAAATTCAAACTAATTGTCATTATCATCACCAACAATTATTAACAATAAAAACACCCCCTGTTATATATAAATACTAATTAAAATTCCATTGAAATTCTAAGATTATAACCGTTCTGTTCACTGCCTTTACGCGTCTGTGCCAAAACAGCATAATGTACCTTTACTTCTTTCGACCTTTGTAGCTCAAACCAGATTTATTGATTTTAACGTATGAGTAATATAGGCTAATCTTTAAGCATAATAAAATAAAATAAATAAAATAAAAAATTATGTATAATAAGGAAGGCAAAAAATTATATTGAAGTTACCAAAACTCGACAGAACAACTAGTTCATATGTATAATACTAAAGAAGGTTTCAACGTTTTAGCAGTCAGTTGTTTTTATTTTCTTTGTTAATATATCTACTTGTTAATGTAATGATTTATAGTTCAGTTTCAAGAATAACGTATACCAAATTTGTAATAAGCTAGCTGACACACGCGACTATATAAATAGACTATAAAAAATAAATATATATTGTGTACAGAGAAAAAAACATAATTTCTTACAAATGTCTTTGTAAGCCCGTGTTTAACCGTTTACTCTCTGTAGCAGCTCTGTAGCTCTCCTACAGCACTAAAGATTTTCTTTTCTTAATACTGTAATAACTTTATATTAACTAAAGGTATTCTTTTAGATAAATACTAAGAGAATACTAAAAAAATGATTAAAATCTATTCAGTTTTTTAGTACCTACTCTTTACAGAGAAATATAAAACAAAAACCTAAATTTTTGTATGTTACTAGCTGTGCCCGCGGACGGACGGACGGATGTGTGGACGGATCCACGTGGAACCTAAAGTAAAAAATATCATTTGTTTAATTTTCTCTCATACTTAAGTCGCATCGACATTAAAATGACAATAACTTTTGATAGAGTCAATCGATTTTAATAAAATCAAGACTAAATGTTACTCGAGGATATGCTTTACGATTTATCGTGGTGAAGTCTTATCGTGAACCTATTACTTTAGTAGTGATGCACGTTCAAACAAAACAGACAGACAGACATAAAGACATTTACATCCTTATTATATACTACCTGTGCCCGCGACTTCGTCCACGTGGTACCTGATGTACAGAACAATGACTAATAAAGTCATCTGAACATATTTAGTCCATTTGCTTATTAACTTTTATCTCATACTTATGTCGCGGCGCCATTAAAATTACAATAACTTTTGATAGAGTGGACCGATTTCAATGAAACAAATGAGTAAGTTACTCCCGAGGATATGCTTTATGATTTTTTTATGAGGTTTTATTGTGAACCCAGTACTTTAGTAGTGATGCGTGTTCATACAAACAGACAGGTAGACAGACAGACAGACAGACATTTCTAAAAATGATTGAAATGTATTCTATTACTTATTCCTAGACACCTACAAAATTTTCTTTCACGAAAACCAAAAAAAGTACGGACACTTCAGATTTACATTTTTATTATATGCATAAATATAGATTTCAGTTGTTTAAGGCGACCTGAGGGGCCCCGAGGTCCCCTTAGGTTTCCCTTAAGCGTCCACATTGTTTCAATGCTGCAGTACGATTATGTTCAAAACTCGGATGATACGTGCACGAGCTTTCAACATGAATTATACCACTCGAATATCTACTCGTACTAGGATAGTATCAACAACTGGGAAAAAACTTCCAAATTGGATTTTTATCCGTTGCCCGTATTTTGAACGCAATTTTTATTTAAAAAAATGAAAGGGATAGAAAAGTTTTTACATTTATTTGATAAGGTGATTACAGATTAAATATCATTTTAAACTAAAAATTAGACCAGTAGATTAGTAGTTAGGTAGAAGTAGAAGTTATGTCATGATTAATGCCTAACCTATATGAATAATTACAAAATGGTAAATCTTAGGCTTATTATATAATATAACTAGCTGACCCGCGCAACTTCATCTGCGCCAAATCGGTTATTACCAGTTCCAAGCTTATTTCCAAACGCGAAAAATCTTTAAAACCTAGAACCCGATTGTGCCAACACCTACTAGGTCCAATTGTGAATCCAAACTATCCTTTACAATATATTGACAAGAAATGTCTTCCTGGTATTCTCTGGGTTGCTCTTGCTCCTCTGGCCCTCACCTCCGCGCAACGCTTACAGGCAGACATCATGTCTTAAGTAAATATATATCTACATAATAAATACTGTTACTTATTGTGTTTTGTTGTTAAAGTTTAATTTTGTTAAATCATATAAAATTAACCAGAGTATTGACAAAAGGAGAAAATAGACACCTTTATGCCTTTGTTAAAATCAGACGGACTTATTATATTGTTAGGTAAAGTATATTACAATACAATAGTAAATTGAGGCAATTGAAAAAAAAGTGTTCTAGAGTGTCTTCATCAAACCCACATTCCCATATAGAGTTGTACCTGATTCTAAACTTTACAAAATGGACTGGAGCGCACACCTATACAGATAGATCCTCAATCTACAGATAGTATATGCAGCAAACTTGCAACAGTCACGAAATTTATAAAGCTTTGACTTTTCTGGAATGTTATCCTATATATACTCCTGTTTGAGTTCCATGATACAAACATGATACAATCAGTCTTGTTTGGAGGGGATAAATCCTGAACATAGGTTTTATAGTGATCAAAATATCCAGACTGGATAGCTTCTTTAGCAAGAAGATCAACAGCTTCATTATCTTGAACCCCACTATGTTCTGGTATCCATGCCATAATTACATAATTTCCTAAATAATGCCATGAATACAAATGGAATTTAATAATTATTATAATTGGGGACTTTAGAAAAAGTCGGACTATGCTGAATAGTTTGTAAGCAACTTACAGAATCTGTGAATATGATAGTTTGGTCTAATTTATGTGATAGTACATATTTGATAGCTTCTAATATAGCAACTACTTTACATGTCTAGGTGTAGGATAAAGAGGGGTATTTATTACCACTTTATAATATTAGTGTATATCAAAACGATATACATATATAATGTATCACATTGTCATATAGATAAATGTATTATTGCAAGCATACGGTAGGCCCCCATGTTGTCTTTAAATTCGTTCAGATGTAGTAGTAATCTTTTGTTTATGAAAATACTAGCGGGCCCGGCAGACGTTGTCCCGCCCTGATTTAAAAAAAAATCCCTTAACAAATTATATACCAAAACGTTCCTCATGAATCACTTTATCTACTGGTGAAAACCACATCCGTTCGGTAGTTTTTGAGTTTATCGCGAACAGACAGACAGACAGACGCGGTAGGGGACATTGTTTTATACTATGTAATGAAATTAAATCATACTTATCGTCGTAAATCAGACCAAAGGAAACTTTATGAGCTAAATATGAATATTTAAGTGTTTTTCAATGTCTAGAATCAGAATTTAAGCCAGAGAACAGAAAGCCAAAAAAAATTTTTTTTTTGTTGACCTGTGTAATTTATACATACAATGAGAATATAAACGTAAAGTGTCTGTAGTTTTTATATATTTGTGATAAAATATTCTTCATGTGTCATGGAATAAGTAATAAAATACATTTCAATTATTTTTAGAAATGTTTGTTTGTCTGTCTGTTTGTTTGAACATGTATAACTGATAAAGTACTGCGTACACGATTAAACCTCACCAAGAAAATCATAAAACATATCCTCGAGTAACCTGTAGTCTTAGTTTCATTAAAATCGATTCACTCTATCAAAAGTTATTGTAATTTTATTGTAATGACGACGCGACTTAAGTACAAGAGAAAAGTAGGTAAGTAAATGAACTTAAAATATTCAGATAATTTTAGTAGTCGCTATTTTGGTACGTTAGGTTCCACCCGGATAAACTCGCAAACACAGCTACTAGTATATAATATCTGTTACAGGCATACGTTTTACTATATTGTAAATATTCAAGTTTTTTTTTATGTCATAGATGGCAAACGAACAGATGGGTCACCTGATGTTAAGTGATCACTACCGTCGCAAGTGCGTTGCCAACCTTTGGGGGGAAGGGTTAGAGGAGGGAGAGGAGAGGGGACGGGAGGTGGGCCTCCGGCGCTCTCACTGACCGAACGAAACGTAACAATGCAAGCACTATTACTTCACGTCGGTTTTCTATGAGAGGGTGGTAGTACCCCGGGCGAGCCGGCCCATTCATGCTGAAACCAGTAATAGCTTGAGCGTAGTTCTACCACCATTAAAAGTAGGTTAGGCATTATAAGTCATGACCTAAAGATCTTCGGTGTTATTACAAAAAAGATAAATACGTATTGAACCCTGGCTTTAAAAAGGCGTCATATTAAATGCACAGAGGTCGCTAAATGTCCGCCATCTTGCTCTTTTATCTCGCTTTGGTTACGTTAGGTTAGACTTGTGAAAAAGGATAACGCGAACTTGCCTCGGGCGAGTGCGATGCATTTATTAGGAAACTATTTTAAACCGAGTATTTAATACATATTTAACTTTTTTGTAATAACACGGCTTTAGTTTAGAGTGATATTTTATTTTTTAATGTATAACCTCAAAATATACTTTAACGGATTTAAAAAATTATTTCAACTATACAAAGCTGTTATTGACAACAAAGGCTAGTACTACCACATAATATACATGGGGTATTCCATGCCAAATCGACCCCCTTTAGATTTCGCTGAAATTTTTTATCTTTTTCTACTCGATGAAAGACGTTTTTCAGAATTTTTTCAATTTTTTTTATGCAACACAAAAAAAATTATGACGTTTTCAAAAATATGGCTCTTTTATTTTCAAATAGCCATAACTCTCTCAAAAATTGACCTCTCGGGACGTTTTTTTTTTCAAAATTTTTGTTTTTAATTGATTTTTTTTAACATGATCGCTTCTATGAAATAATCGTGTTTTTTGTATAAAATCTCAGTTATTCGAAGATCGTCGTTCTAAATTTTTTTTTTCTCAAAAAAAACTTCAATCAATTCTACAATTATCCCCGTGTATCCCAGAGTGGGCCGATTTTTTTTTCTATTAAGTTTTAGTTGAAAAAAAAAATTTCAACATTTTAAAAATGCAGAATTTTTTTTTTCATAAATATTATTTATATAACATAATTAATGTAATTATATGATTTTAAGGTATTAATATTCTCCATATATTGCCCGAATTTACCATTATAATGTTTTTATTGAAATGAAGGTGCGTGCGTATTTTGTTTTTAATGTCTCTTCGGAGAGATTATTATGTTTTGTTTATGTTAAACATTACGCAATAAAACTTTATGATCGTAAAAGAAGTGTTCGTTAAAATATATGAAATCAATATTGTTTATTGTTGAATCTTTTTGTTTTACATCGATTTATAGACTTCATCCGTATTATTACAAAAAAGTTAAATACACGTTGAACACTTACTTAAAAACAGTTTAATTGCAAAAGAGAGTCTTACCCTTGTTTATTATTTCAATGTAAATATTGTCTAATACTTGACTAAGTTCACTTGATTCTTATTTTATTGTTGTGATTTATTGTTTCTCTATTTGCCGGCAAAATACGTTTCGTAGTAAATTATGAATTCTGTGGGTATACTTAACTTGGAAGGGATAAATAAATTAAATAATGTTAGAGATTCACAAGTAAATCATGACTACTACTATATGAGATTATTGACATTTGATTATTGACATTTGATTTATTTAATCTGAGATTATACTGTTCGTTCCACCTTACGCACTTTGACGTAATATATTAATAATCTTATAAATTCCTTATTTTAACAATTACATCTTTTCTTTTAACTAAAATGTCACAATAGTGATAACCAATTTAAATTAATTAATTTATGTGTTAAGGTCTAGTATAAGGGCGCCTTTAGCGGAAATGCTTTGTGAAGGCATGAGCCTAGTCCTGGCGATTGGAAACCCTGCAAGAACCCCAGTCATACACACTCAAGACTGTAGTTGATTCGCCCGTCTAGTACTTTGCATCATTTGTCTCTGTCAAAAATCGGACGGAGAGTGAAGCACGAGCGAGATAGCTATAAACAAAAAGAGGGGAGGGTACCTTCCACACTACTACATACGTCCCCTAGACTATCTAAAGAGTATAGACCCAAGGAAATAAGCAACCTCGTTTGCAGTATCGTGTAATTACATTCCGTTTGGGTACACTTACTATATTACAAGGGTTGTCAAAAATTATGTAAAAAAGAAACTTTACATTTATGCTATACTTTTTGTCGTCAAAGGCAGGCCCGATTTCAATGTCTCTTTATGTATGTAAAATACATTTAAAAACAATATCATCGTGAACTCTTTTCAGACCCTGGTTTAATTTTTTTTATTTTATAGGAGGCAAACGAACATTTGGGTCACCTGATGTTATGTGATCACCACCATAGACACTTGCAATACCAGGGGAATCGCAAGTGCGTGTATATGTTGGATACAGGTATATATTTTTTAAAGAGTAGCTTTTGCTCGTGTCTTTACTCAGGGCCATATAAATTTGATCTATCCCTATATTTTTTTTGTATGATAGCTAATCTATGCTCTTTTCTGTACCCCTGACAATATGTATGTAAAATTTTATCATGATCGGTTAAGCAATTAGGACATGAAAGCGTAGCATACAAAACAGCTCACATTCTCATTCATTAGTAAGGATGATTAATACGTGAAATTGTTTTATCATGGGATGACAAAAAATAATAGAAATAATAGGATGTATCACTGAGACACACGATAGAAGTGAAACTTTTGCATCGAAACATTTTAAGTATTCATAAATCACTTTTGAGTACCATAGGTTGGGTTCAGTGATCGCCACGCCGCGCGCCGCCTGAACTCAGTACACGTAACGAGAAAGAGAGAAAGCGAGTATAGGTTATGTCTCACTGTTCTCCACCACACGAAGGCAAGCGAGACACTGCTCCCAGACACGGTGTTTACCCCACCACTTTTTGTCACACAAAAAGTTTGCGGAACAGAATTTCAAAGCCCTCGCATAAGAAGTTTTACTTCAAAACATATTAATTTTACCTATACGATTGGTATTTAATTAGATATTATTAAAATCTTTAGTACTCTTATGACTCGATTAAAACTTCCCGGACTTTTCCACGAAGTATTTAGAGTAATGAAATATATCAAACCGTATTGTTGCTTTGGTTAGAAATCAACCCTCTTGCAAGTTCGCTACATCTATTTTTTTTTTCATATGATAGGAGGCAAACGGATTTGTGTTCATAGACACTTGCAACACCAGCCTGTGTTGGGGGGGGAGGAAGGAGACGGGAGGTGGGCGGGCCTCCGGTGCTATCACTGGCCGAACAAAATAAGCAAGCACTGTTACTTCACGTCGGTTTTCTGTGGATCGGGTGATAGTACCTCGGGCGAGCCGACCCATTCATGCTGAAACCAGTAATAGCTTCAGTGTGGCTCTACCACCTACAAAAACCTATATGCTATCGTTTGCTAATTCTATATTTATAGATTGTGCACCTACCGAGATACTCATAAATAAAAGGTGCACATCTGCAATTTTTTACAATATTGAGGATTATATATATTCGGGTATATGAGCTTTATTTAATTCTCAAATTACACTTAATCGAATAACGTGCGTGTTCAGACACCGTGTCGATCGACGTATGTTTGACTTCTTGTGACTGAACCGAATCCTTAGATGAAGGAAGACATCGTGATGAAGTCATTGCATTGTGTTAAGGCTTTCTAAGTCCGCCTGGATAGCTACCACCGTCAAGTTGGAAATCTGTCGCCAAGCACCTGTTGGTGTTCTCAGATGAGCTTGTTGAAACGCAAAAATATAAATTATATTTAAAAAAACGAGTTAGGTTTACGTCATTTAAGGCACGACTTTTAAATTTTGTTCTGATTGGTCTTTTAGATAGATACGTCCCTCTTTTTTTTCGAACTGCTCACGCTATTGACCCAGCAAGGCAGACTCTTATGACGGCAGATAGATGTTTGGTGAAAGTATGCCACCTAGCCTGCTAAGCACACAATTTATAACGTCATACAATCATGATATGATTTCACTTTCTTTTTTTCAGCTTGTATTCATTATGATATCCTCTCCCACGTTGACATAACACGCTACCCCTGAATTACCATCAGATTTGCAGAATTAGACACACTTTGAAACCCAGAAAAGTAGCGAGAATCCTAAAGTTATCAAAAACCTTCATTATGCGTACACTAGCGTTGTAGAATGGGTTACCTGGTACAGTGTTTCTCCTGGGTTATAACATGGAGTTGTTCAAAAATAGATTGAAATACGCTCTTCATGGTTGGTAACACAATAGTCAATAGAGGTGTCTCTGATGTTGCAGTTGTCAGCAAGCGACGGTAAACATTTCACATCAGATAGGCCGTCAGCCTTGCCCTTTGGCATAAAAAATAAAGTAACCATACGTACAAAACGAAATTGAAATCTGGCTGTGCTCTAAATACGAACTCTAAAACTCAATTTAACGAGAAACTTCCTAAAACGACGAAATTACTTTACCTTACAACAATAATAATTTTTCTTCTCTCCGTTTAACAACAGATCTCAATCATCATCATCATCATCATCAGCCTGTCAGAGACCCACTGCAGGGACATAGGCTTGTTCCTGAAGGAAGGTATGGGCGTAATCATCACGCCAGTCCACGACGTATTGGCGATTTCAAACTCTGAGAGATCCACAGTTCTATATTTTTTACTGATCTCAATAACGCCATAGAACGTATGGTCTCTTAACTAGCTTATTTTTCGAACTGACTATATGCTGTTGGCTTACGCTAATCCTTAACAGCTTTTTTTGAACGAGCGCTTAAGGCACTCAACCCTATGTTAACAAGCTCAAAGACGTTCCAAAGTGACCGAACATCAGCTTGGACTGTTGCCTTGGTTGCAACATCGCGAATCTCTCTAAGCTAAGCTAAACCATTCATACATATTTTTATTACTGAGACACATATGTCTACCCATTGTGTCTATCTCATGAATTCAAACAGTACTAACATTTATAATAGGTACATATTTTATAATCGAAATGAGTTCAATAGTGAAGTTTTCAGCCGGCCGGTTATTGACACGAGCCATATATTTTGCAGTCTACAATCTACTGTCCATAAATGCACCTATACAAATAAAAAGCCTATAGCACGTTAATTAAAAATGTAAAAGCATAAACCCGGTTCATTGGTTTCCGCGTTCAGGTTTTGCGTTCGAAATATCATTTTACTGTGTAAAATGAAATTCAACATTCTCTATCATAATGATGATATACTTTTTGATAATTTAAAAATGTTTATTAACTGTCGGTTGATTCTAAATATATGATAACGGTGATGATTGTTCCGACCGATTTTGGTCATGGCGACCAATTTGACCCCTAATTTTTTTTTATCAAAGGATGCAAACAAAAAGGTGGGTCACCTGATGTTAAGCGATCACCACCATCCATAGACACTTGCAACACTAGGGGAGTCGCAAGTGCGTTGCCATCCTGTGTTTGAGGGGAAGGGGAGGTAGAGAAGAGGGAAGAGTAGGCGAGGTGGTCCTCCGGCGGTCTCACTGACCGAACGAAACGCAAAAATGCGAGCACTGTACTTCTCTGTGAGAGGGTGGTACTACCCCAGCTGAACCGACCTATTCAAATCAAATCAAACATACTTTATTCAGTTTAGGCCCTAATAAGGCACTTATGAACGTCAAAGACTACCACCGGTTCGGAAAACAACCCAGTCATCGAGAAGAACCGGCAAGAAACTCGATCGGGTACATTTTTTTTACATATATTTCCAATACATCATACAATACTTTTAGTGGATGCACAGAGAGGAGTCAATTCCAGACACTATTATCATTCACATACTGATCCACTCTATAATATCCTTTTGAAACAAAAACCCGTTTAACGTGGCGTTTAAATTTACAGTCCGGCAAATCGGTAACATGCTTTGGGACTTAGAACCTAACACTGTTACCTAAAAAACTATTACTGGTTTTGCTAAGTCTGAAACATGGGACCACCAGTTTAATACAGTTTCTAGTATTTAGATTATGCCATTCATGCTGAAACCAGTAATAGATTTAGCATGGCTCTACCACCTACATAAGCACTTCTCTACCTTTACCAATCGCTACAGGACTTTTGCGTACTCGGGGTCCAGTACTGAAGCGGTCAGATGCGCAGGATATATTGCAGTGCAGAAGTGTACGCGCAAGACACGGGTGGGTGCACATACTCATCTTTGTTCTTCAGGACCCAGTGGAATGGGGACCGTTACGACTGGAGAAGGACTCAGACAGATTGTACAGTATCACGATGAGAAAGTTACTAGGGGTCAGTACTATC